>CAVLJG010000005.1:92242866-92546498 GCA_963669975.1 Acanthoscelides obtectus | reverse complement strand
ATTTGAAACCAACGAAGGACAGGGGCGGGTTTGTACAAAAATAAGAATTGAAATGCGTGTCCCTTATCAATGCGCTTATACCGCTTGTCATAATCATAGGTTGACCTTGAAGTCTATAAGATTGAACTCTTATGATTGTGATGACGCAAACGTTGTATAAACCAGCTTTTAGTCAGCAACTAGCTCTTCAAGTATAGCAGATATGTGAATGTAACATATATATATATATTTATATGCTATTTTAAACTCTCATTTTTTCCGAAAAGAATCAGGAGCATCTGAAAAGTGAAAAGACGAAATTTAAGCAATTTTAACTTTTTTCGTTTTGTGTCCTTAGCTCTGCCGATACTGGATTGATTTTCAAAAACTACGGCATGTTAGTAAACCTTGTGTGAGAATTTCATCAACTTCCCGTGTTATAGACGGGCTAAGAATTAGCGGACAGTCCAACAGACGGATAGACCGACGGAAATGTGTGATGGTTTTTCGAGATGTAAGTAACTATTCGTCATTTGTTTGTCTGGGCGGTCCGTAGGAACTTTACCCATTAATCACAATTTTCGTGTTGTGTATGTCATAAGTAGTATAACCTCCAAAAAATATAATACCTCATTTTCGAAATTTTTCGCGATTACAATACTTCCCCACCACTAGCGTAGGAAGTGAAAGCAAGAGGATTTGTTAATACTGTTGTGTATTACCGTGCACAACTCCTGGAAAATGTGTGCTGTTACTTAACTAGCCACATGAAAATGATGCTACTCATTTTCTATCCGTGATATTTACGATACATGACATCTCTAGGACGACCTGATAGCTTATAAATGAAATCAGCTTGACATGAAAGGAAGCTTGTATTGTATTAATATGGCTTTTTCACTTGCTATTTCAACTGTTATTATTGTTTTGTTATGCTTATACATTTCCATGATTCTGACTCTAACTCTGATCTGATGATCGTAGCTCTCCCCAATCCTGTTTGATTATATCTGCCCCTTTTTCTCCAATCATATATGCTGGACCGGTCAAATGTGCAGAAATAGACCTAGGAATAACACCCGTATCTATTACTCTTAATCCTTTTAAACCATGTACCCTCAGTTTGGCATCGACGACAGCTGTCTTGTCCTCTTTTGGGCCCATCTTGCAAGTGGATTGTTGATGCCACAAACTACCTGTGAGCTCTCTGATTGCACATTCCCAATACTCGTCAGTATCAAAAGTGAAATTAGCGCAACCTGAAATAAAATAACTGTTTGAGAGCCTCTATAGTACTTATTCTTAATACTACCATTGATTGACGTATTCTACCTGGAAAAAGCCAGCTTAATGCTATATTCCAACGTCAAAAAAGTGTCCGTAATAAAATGAGGCACCGTAGCCTCATCTATGAGAATTTGTCACAACTGTTTCTTTGTTTACTATATATCGTATATGAGTTTAGTATTAGGTTTGATGTCAGGTAGAATACATTAAACAATGGTACTCACGAAATGTATGCATATGCGAGCATTCAGTCAAGATCCAATACAAAAGTGGATTGCAACAGCTTTTTGGCATTGTGAAAGCTCTTCTTTAACGGGACGCCACGTCTCCAGCATCCGTAGCCAAACTAAGCTTTTAAAATATACAGGGTGGACCATCCATGTGCGAACGGAATATTACTCATAAACAAATACATTTTCGGAAAATCTATTTATGGCATATTATACATGACATTTGAAAGCACATTTCTAAAATATTGGCAATTATGCAGGGTATCTCAATTTAGACCTGCATATCAAAGTTTTGATTTTTTAAATAGAATGCCTCAAATTTTATTACATATTTGGGTAAATCAATTCAAAAGAAGAAAATTGATATAGCATACTATGGGGTTTTGGTAATTAGCTACTGAGGTGTAAGGTGTTTTGTCCAGGACAACCATCCACTTCGGCAACCCCTCAATCCGCCATTTTGAAATTTGGAGAGCTGAATTTTGTATCAAAAAAAAACTTAAATACCTCAGCTTTTTTTTATTCGTTACTTTTTCAAATTTTCATTTTCGCTCATACAGGGTGGTCAAAAACGCAAATTGTACTTTTTCTCAAAAAATTCAAATGCATCACCCTGTATATGTGTGCAAGTTTGGATTCAATTCCATATAAGCTTTTTTTTGTATAAGGTTTGATTCAGATAAAATCACTAGATTTTGAGTTATTAAGCTTTTAATAGAACAACACACCAAAATTAAGGAAAAAAATCACATCATCCATGGGAACAAAAGACAAACAGTGGCCTAGTTTCCATATTGCCACTAAGAGTACAGATTTGATGTAGAAAACTAATAACAGAATAGTATAAAATCAGCTTCAAGTGTATCAGAGAAAAACACCTATAACAGCAACACAAAACAAACACTATCACTACTCAAGACCTAATTTACACAAACTACTGCTCGTAAATATCGCCACCATGTTGAATACACAGCCGTAGTCATTGGATAAATGACCGTTGCACATCACTCAGCATGTGTTCCCTTATGTTCAGAAAACATCCTAATCCTTCCTTCCATATTTTCCGGGGTAGATGGTGGATATCTATAAACCTCTTGCTTAACTTAGCAACATAGAAAGAAGTCCATCGGTGTCATATCTGGTGATCTAGGAGGCAAGACTTATCCAACGATTGTTACTCTCCAGGTATCCAATAGTTACGCACACGATTATGAGAATGCGCAGGTGCGCCGTCATGATGGAAGTACATATGCATCCGATTTTGTAGGTTGACATCCTCCAAAAGTAAAGGCAAATGCTCGACCAAAAAATTCAAGTATTCTATACCTGTCAATATGTTGTCGAAAAAGAAAGGTCCGATAACTTGTCTGCCATAACTGCTTCCCCAAACATTCAAGCTCCATTTATTTTGGAAATATATTTGTCTAACCCAGTAAGGGATTTTCCGTTGCTAGTGCATGTCATGCCTGTTGACAACACCTAGGCTGTTAAAAGTTGCTTATAGCTAAAAAGAACCTTATCCAGGGAGGTAGTGTCTCCACTCACTTATTTAGCATTATTCTACTAAGCGCCATTCGAGCTGCAAATCCAAAGGCCCTGATGCAAGCATGGGTGATATGGATAGCACCTATGCTTGTGAATAATCCTTGAACAGAAGTTCTGCATATATCAGTTTCTGCACCAATTTGCCGTGCACTTAAATGGGGATTTCCCTGCAACTTTAATAGAACCTCTAACTGATTCGCCAATTGGTGGCACTTGGATTATTTATACCTTTTTTACTATAATCCACTTGATTCAAAACGTTTTCGCAGTGTGGAAAATGCTTCCGGCCTTGGATGTCGCATATTAGGGTAGCGTTGCTTATAATGCGAGATGCTAGGAATCTATTCGTTTGGGCTTCGCCCAAAGCGAACACCATATTCACCCATTTTTTCTTTAGGAAAATTCATTTTCAAACACGTTTTTATTATATGCTCATAAAGCTAATTTTGACAGTTTGTAACTCATCAACAATTTATTTGTTTCCAGGATGACGCGATATTTTAGGGAATTAAGCCGTTCCATAAAAGACGTGCTTATATCCAAAAAATAGTCATAAAAAACCCTTATGTGTCTAGTATCAAAAAAAGCTTATAAAAAATTGAATCCAAACCTTGCGCAAATATAGGGTGATGCTTTTGAAAGTTTTGAGAAAAACTACAATTTGCTTTTTGACCACCCAGTATGAGCAAAAGTTAAAATTCGAAAAAGTAACATATAAGATAAAAGCTGAGGTGTTTTTGATACAACATTCAGGGCTCCAAATTTCAAAATGACGGACGGAGGGGTTGCCGAAATGGCGAGTTATTCTAGACAAAACACCTTATATCTCGGCAGCTGATTACCAAAACCCCATAGTATGATATATCAATTTTTCTTCTTTTGAATTGGTTATTCAAATATGCAATAAAATTTGAGGCATTCCATTTGAAACATCGCAGCTTGATATGTAGTTCGAAATTGGGACACCCTGTAAAATGGCCAATATTTTGGAAATGTATAACATCACATAAATTGATTTAACCAAATGTATTTGTTTATGAGTAATATTCCGTCCACACATGGATGGGCCACCCTGTATAGCAGCTCCCTTACGTGGAGACTAGTGGCTACGATATAGAAATTGAAAAATAGAATCTACAATTGCAATTAAGCATATGATCTCATCTAGATATACTTTTTTCTTAACCCTCCATTTCCCAGGTCCCCTAGAAAAGACCATTACCAATAATTTTTCAAAAATTCCACCTTAAGTTGACGTCATCGCTCTTATCACTGAGATGACAGGAAATATCGAATTGCAGGTACAAAATTGATATAGCCTCCTTTAGGCTCATAAAAACATGAAGAGCGTGGTTTTAGTTGTTTTTGTTAAGGGATTTTCGTGGGTTTTTTATGTTTGCTTACAGTAGAAACGAAAGGTAGGTTTCGTATTAACCATATTATGATTCGTTTTTGGTAATATTTTTATTCAAATATCTCAGATCCCCTCCACTCAATAGTAAATAAAATCTTATATTACGTAATAAATTTGATTATGACCTCCACTCAATCCTAAATAAAATTTGAATAAAAACAGAATACCATTTTACATTACGTAATAAATTTGATTAAAAACCTAAAACCAAGTACAAAAGGTTTTATTTTTTAATTTTTAAAAATTGTACCTCACCTTGCACCATTCATTCACCTCCCATGTCCAAGGTACCCTATAAGCGACCATATGTTATTTCATACTGTGTATTTGAGAACAAAAGAAAAATAATAATGAGTCTTGATAGTACCCATAACAACCAAAAATCATTCAAATAAATATTTGCTGAGCTATGGGAATTGGATGGTTTATGGCGAGAAACCCACATAACGGTCCTACCAAGATCTAATTTTAATGAAAACCCTTTCCTCTGTCTGACTGACATCCTAGTGTGATAGAATGAAGTGTGATCACTCTAACACACCAATTAGTCCAATATCTTGTTGGTTATTGACAACTTTTTAAATGATATTATCAGTATTCGGACATGTTATTTTCTTCTAACTGCATTTACAATAGTGGAGGATCAGTCTTCGCAAATACCGAAAAATGAGATTTTTATAAATTGGAGACCAAAAATGGACAGGGTTGTGTTAAAGGTGAATTCCCATTAAACGTGTGAATATAACCAACACCATTTACTGTTATACATGCCCTACGTTTTGTCATAAAACATTTTTTAACAAGAACTACTTCCATCCTCGAGGCTAGTTTAGTGTTGAAACAGAATGCTATAACCGTAATCAGCTCAGGCTGGCGATAGAATACAGACGAGGCGCCAGATCCACCTTCATCAATGTTGAACGTTTGGAATTGAAGTCACCTCGACCTGGCCGAGTGTGATGTGCCGAAGTAGTAATCATGTTTCAAAAAAGCATTCGGAATTCTTTGTTATCGGCGGCATCACTTGTGGCTTAAAATGGAGAGAAACATATAAAAAAACTATTCTAGGGTGTGAATACGAGTAGATAAAAAAATCTAACTTTGATAACCAGTAGTATGAAAGTATGATCGCAGAGCCAAATAATCCAAATGAATCAGCGTATGCAGAAACGACACATGTCCATTATATTGCGCCTCGCCTTCATAAATAAGGTAAGTGTAGTAGCTCTGCTTGCAGTCAAATCTCACACAGTTCAAAGCAAATTTTCTCACCCTGGATACAGTCCTGTTCTTTCCGCCACTCCGTCGAACGCTCATACTTTGTTTGTGTGTAGAATCGAGCAGTTCGTTCCCGGTTAGTGCGTACCTTAGTGCCGGGATTTTTTCATATTGTGGGTGTCATGCCCAAAAAATCAATTAAGCGAAGGCACCGCAGCCTTTCACGCGAATCTAGCGCGGAAAATGCAAGAAATATGGGTGATGTAATGAATTGACTTCAAGACATTACTAAGAGATTGCGGAAAATTGAAGATCGCCGCAGCCGAAGCCCAGTACGGGAACGACATCGGAGAGTAGTGTCGTCTTTGTCTTCATCGTCTCAGTCGTCGGAGTCCTCTCTGTCATCTAGATCAAGGACTCCACCTGGTTCGAGTATAATGAATCGGTACTGGGGCCACACTTCAAATTGCACGGTTTCACCGATTTGTTTACCTTCGGCTGGTGAGTAACATTCGAACCTTTTTTCGTACTTCAGGGTATCAAGGAAGTATACCCATTCTCTAAGCAGGTATCGATGAGGGTACCTATTTATTTCGTCTGGTACCAATGAGTGTACCCAATTATGTCGCCTGGTACCAATGAGTGTACTTACGTATTTTGCCGGGTATCGATGAGAGTACCTTTTTTTTGGCTGGATGATAAGGTATCAGTGAGTATACCTTCCGTTTATCCCGCTCTTCACAGTTTCTGGTCAAGTTGGGACAACCTGTCACATTAGTGTTGATGATACACTAACACATCCAGGTGGAATAAAAATGTTGTTTCTTCCAGGGCAAGGAGACGCCCCTCCTCCTGGTGTCGAGCTCTCAGAAGATGTCGTCGAAATCCTGGGCACACCTGATACCAACACAGTCATTTGTGGGCCGAATTTACACAAAGATTTAGTTTCCCGTTGGCAAAAAGCTGTGGCCGCGGGCTTGTCTGAAGAGGACAAAAAGGAACTTTGCAACAAGTATCCTCCCCCCGAAAATTTTCAATACATGGCGGCCCCAAAACTTAACCCGACGGTTGTCAAGGCGATATCACCCTCAAAGGGACACTCGGATGATGGCTCTACAGGGTCAAACAGCCGCATGTTTAGCCGCTACGCGGGCCTACTCTTTAGCTAATGTTGGCTGAAGAGGGGGGGGGCAACCGAAAATACATCAAACTGCTCAACGATGCAAGCAGATTAATGCTAGACGTTTTTTTTTCATCAACAAACGGTGACTCGCAGAAGATTAATTTCGATTAATTTAAACCAGGATTTCCAAAACGCTAACGAAGATATACCATCGGACTCCTGGCTTTTCGACGACGAAAATTTGGAGGAGCGTCTCAAGGCTTCCCACAGCTTGGAGGTGTCCGGGAAGACCATAAAACCAAAACCGGCAAAATCGGTTCGTAAGAATCGCAGTTGGCAATGAATCCAACCTCTGAGGTGCGTGTCGCTGGTAGGCCTAAACATTTCTACCCCAATTGGCTTAGGGTTTGTCAGGATAAATTAGTCCTTAGTTGGGTTAAAGGTTTAAAGTTACCATTTAGACCTTATCCTAAACATCGAAATTTTGCAGTTACCTCATGGTCACTTCAGGATCAAGCTTCTATCCAAGTTTGCATAGTTAAATTACTACTAACAGGAGCCATTACCAGGGCTTCGGCGAGTGATAAGCAATACATTTCTAAAATTTTTCTCAGGCCAAAAAACGATGGCTCTAATCGTCTAATTCTGAATCTGAAAAATGTCAACAGACATATACATTGCAGCCATTTTAAGATGGAAGATAGTCGCACCGTAAAGAATTTAGTCCGCAGGAACTGTTTCCTGTGTAAGGTGGACTTAAAAGATGCGTATTTTGTAATATCAGTGCACAAAAAATACAGGAAATGCTTAAGATTCGATTTTGTGGGCAGCTATATGAATTTATGTGTATGCCCTTTGGGCTAAACATAGCACCTCACATTTTTACAAAATTAATGAAACCCTTTATTACTTTTCTTAGAGCAAAAGGGTTTTATCTGTTATTTACTTGGATGATATTCTTTGTTTGGGAACACTCATGAAGAGTGTTTCTCTAATCTTAAGGAGATCCTTAACCTCTTACTTTCATTAGGCTTCCTGCCAAACTACGAGAAATCCATTTAGCCCCATCCCAGTCAATTCAATATATTGGATTCATTTATAATTCGAGATATGTCTATTCGTATTCCTCATGAAAAAGTTTAAAATCCAGACAGCTAGTGCAAAAAAATGTCATCAGTGGAAAAGTGTAGCATTAGAGAATTTGCCAGATTGTTGGGGGAAACTAGTCAGTATCTGTCCTGGAATCGAGTACGGATGGTTGTACACAAAAACTTCGAACGGGAAAAACACTTAGCATTACTCAAGTCGAGAGGGAATTTTGATGCAATCATGCGACTTTCCCCAACACTTATTCACGATTTAACTGGTGGTTTAATAACTTGCCACAGGCAAAAAACTTCATTCAAGTTGATTCGTTTGTTATAGAAATTTTTTCCGATGCATCAGACTCTGGCTGTGGTATTAGCTGCTTTGGGAAAAAGTCGCACGGGTTCTGGTCGGACATTGAAAAACTACATCACATAAACTATCGAGAACTGTTGGCAGTTTTCTTTGGGCTAAATGTTTTGCAGCTAACCTATCTAATTGTAACATCCTGTGTCGGGTGGATAACACCACAGCCTTGGCCTACATTAATAACATGGGTAGTGGGCGATTTTCAAAACTTAATAGTCTGGCGCGCACCATTTGGCAATGGTGTTAAACAAGAAATGTATTCCTTTATGCGGCATACATAAATCAGCCGATAATAAGGAAGCAGATCTGGAATCTCGTAGTTTGGAAACCGAGACGGAGTGGTCCCTGGACGTATCTGCATTCGAAAACATAGTTGCGCAGTTTGGCAAACCTGAAATTAACCTGTTGCGAGTAGAATTAATGCAAAATGCAAAAACTTTGTTTCATGGTTGAGAGACCCCGAGAGTATGGCAATTGATGCTTTCACGTTGATTTGGGGAAAGCTCTATTTTTGTGCATTTCCGCCATTTTCACTAATTTTGCGGGTATTGAATAAAATCATTCTCGATGGAGCAAGGGGCATTCTTGTCGTCCCCCTATGGACATCTCAACCGTGGTATCCTGTGTTTACATCCCTTTTAGAATGTAATCCAATAAAATTTCGGCCATCCAAGATGTTAATGTCTTTCAACAGGTCACCACACCCCCTTTGGAGAAAGACTACCCTGGTGACAGGAATTGGATCAGGCAGGCGTTGATGTTGGGGAACGTTCCCTCGGAATCGCTAAATATATGTCTTGCATCAGTTACAGATAACACAATTAAGCAGTACAACGTGGGCTTGAGGCTTTGGTGGGAATATTGCAATCGGGAAAAAATAAATATTTACACCCAGTCGGTTTCTGCAGTACTTAAATTTCTAACATTTCATTTCAATAAGGGGTCTTCTTTTAGCTCTCTGAATTCATATAGAGCAGCACTTTCACAGATTGTAGGGCCAAATCTTAGTGAAGATTCAGAATTAAAAGATTTTTCAAAGGACTGAGTTGCTTAAGGCCTCCGCTTCCTAAGTATAACAACACCTGGGATCCAGGCATAGTTTTGAACTATATAAAAAATTCATATTCTACGAATCCTACTTTAGAACAGTTAACTCTCAAGACGGCCATGCTCCTAGCCTTAGCAACAGGCCAACGCGTCCAAACATTAGCTAGTATGGAAGTGTGTAATATTCAAATTTCTCACATCGGATAGAATCTATATCTAAAAGGATAAAGACATCTGGTGTTAACAAAATGCAGCCCAAATTAGTTTTGTCATTTTTTCCGGATAATGTGAATATTTGCCCAGCAAAAACGTTACTGTTATATCTGGAAAAAACAAAGGCTATTCGAGGTAACGAACTGAGTTTGTTTCTATGTTTTAAAAGGCCGCATAGAATAGCCTCTGCTCAAACCATCAGCAGATGATTAAAAACTATGTTATTAAAGAGTGGTATAGACATAAGTTCTTTTTGTGGTCAGAGCACTAGACATTCAGCTACTTCTGCCGCCTCCAGGAAAGGGATAAGCTATGGTAGCATCCGGTTGGCCACGGGGTGGACGGAAAAATCTAAAAAATTCGCAAGATTTTATCAAAACCATTTGTTTCTAGTAAGTCTGACTTTGCGGAAGCAGTGTTCAGTTGTGCCTAATGTTAAAGAAATTAGAAATAGTTGTTCTTGTTCACTATAGAGAAATAGTGGAAATCACTGTTAAGTTTGCAGTTACTAATATGTATATAATTACGCATATATAACTTGATGATACTAAACAAAGTGTTGCAACTACTTTGAACTACTTCACTTACCCTTATTTATGAAGGCGAGGCGCAATATAATTGAGAGATTGAACGAGCTTACCCAAGTGAAGTTTAATACTAATTATATGAGCCTCGCCGGAATAAATAAGTTCGCGCCCTTCACTCTACCCTCCCCAATATGTTGCAACAAAGCTTTGAACAGGTATGAGCGTTCGACGGAGTGGCGGAAGGACAGGACTGTATCCAGGGTGAGAAAATTTGCTTTGAACTGTGTGAGATTTGACTGCAAGCAGAGCTACTACACTTATCCTTATTTATTCCGGCGAGGCTCAAATAATTAGGATTAAACTTCACTTAGGTAAGTTCGTTTAATCCCTCATTTTTTGTACAAAATGGGGTTATACCGGAAATCACAAATATATAGATATTTACGTCGAACTACGAAGAAATAACACGTGTCCGTGTTATACTTCAAGAGAAAACGATGTGTAGCTTGGACAATAGTCTGCAGAAACAGCACATGTCCAGGACATGTGCTGTTTCTGCGGAACAAATTATATCGGTAGCGGTCTTCTTGGTCATGCGCATCTACCGCAAATGATTTTCTCCTTGTCTAATCGCTTGCATCAAAAATGTGAGAGAACCTTATTTGGTAAAAAATAGAGTTTGCTTATTTTTTTTTTTGCTAATCTCGTCAGTAGTCGTTTTGTGGTCCGCTGTAGTGTTTACTAGTACGCGATGGATTCCACTGAAAACGAAAGTTCTTCCCATCGAAAGAAGAGGGCAAATCCTGATTGCTACCAAAGAAGCATTATTAAAAAGGCAGGTATAAAAGGCGAACCTTATAAAAACTACAAGGGTGATAATATTCCTGGCAAAATACTTGGCTCCGCTTGCAGGTAACTTTAGAACGGCTTTTTAGTTCTGCTTGACTTCTGAAAAATGTTTTCTTATCTTTTAGCTGTCGAGCAAAATGTTTTGAAAAATTCTCCAACGAAGAACTGCAATCAAATGTGGTGCGCTTTATTTCCCTTGAATCTAATGATGAAGGGGACATATTTCTGCAAGGACTGATAGAGGTTCGAAGTATACAGCGGCGGCGCGCTAGGGTTGAGGTGGGAACTAAAGCAAAATCCAATACCTTTAAATACTACACATTCAAAGGTTCAGACAAGATTGAAGTTTGTTTGAAAGCATTTATCTCAGTCTATGGTATAGCTTTGGGTCGAGTTAGAAGACTTAAAGATCTTGCCGTGCTAGTAAAATCCTCTAGAGACTTACGTGAAAAAAATCCAAGTGGTAATAAACTCGGCGAAGAAGTTCAGTTTGCTGTTCGAGAACACATTCTGTCGTTTCCCGTTAAATTAAGCCATTATGCAAATCGAGAAGTTAAGTACTTTAAATAGTGAGCTGAATTTAAAGATTATGTACGACTTATTTAAGGAAAAATACCCCACATTGAAGGTCAGCTACCCATATTACACACAGTATTTCGAGAAAATTTTTCTTTGAGATTCGGACGCCATCAAGTTGATATGTGTGCAACATGTGAGACTTTAACCAACAAAACAAAAAACACGCTCTTAAATGATACGGCCAAACGAGCAAAAGTTTCAGAGCTGCTAGTTCATAAACGGCGAACTAAAAAATTTTATGCAAAACTGAAAAGCGAGTCTAATGAGCCTTGTGATTCAAAAAATATTCTAGCTTTAGCTTTCGACTTTATGCAAAATGTTCAGCTGCCAAAAACACCTGTAGGTGATGTGTTTTATTACCAGCAACTGACCATTTCGGTGTTTTGTATACATAATATTAAGGAAAATACTGCACGAATGTATATATATCATGAAGGGCAAGCGAAGAAAGCTGCCAACGAGATTTGCTCTTTTCTTTTGGATTACCTTAAGGATGTTCCCAGAGATAATATAAATGAGATCCACTTATACAGTGACAACTGCTGGGGACAAAATAAGAATCACACTTTGGTTCGCATGCTTCTTGCACTGACAGGTAGTAGCCAGTATTCCAAAATCGTACACTATTTTCCTATAAGAGGTCACTCTTTCCTTCCCTGCGATAGAGACTTTGCTATTGTGAAGAGAAAACTAAAAAACATGACAGAATCTCCACGGTTCATCAACTAACCGAATTGATTGTAATGAGCAGCATGTCGAATAAATTTTCAGTTAAAGAAGTAAAAACAGAAGATATTATAAACTTTAAAGAGTGTTGGCCAAAACTACACAAAAAAACGTAATATCTGGGGAAACTTCTTCCAAGATTACACCACGTAAGTTAAAGGTCCATTTCAATATAAGTACCTATTCACAATTTAGTTACGACACACAAAGAAGGGGTTGCGTCGAGGCTTCGAAATTCATAGACGGAGCTTTCCAACACACATTCAAACTCCAACAGTCAGGGAAGACTGCAGTAGCGTTACCTTCTCAACAGGCCTATTCGTTGGGAAAAGTCCCTATAAAGATGACAAAAATGGAACACATAAGAAAATATGCATCGTTTGTAGAAGATCAATAACAAGAATTCTATACTTCAATACTTAGTTGGCCAACTACTTCTAATTAGAAATTACATGTTTTTTTTTTCAATTTGTGATAAATAATCACGTTCCATTAGACAAAAGTATTTCAATTTCATCCTACGCTATGCAGAAAGCTCACATGTCCAATTCTTTAGAAGGCTGTACAAACTTTTTCTTTTTATTTTGAACAAAATTAAATATTAGAAGATATTACAGCCGCCTTAAACTATAATTTCCAACCGTTAAACACAGGGCGCATTTATTTCAACAAATAATATAATGTTTTTTCCATTTCCTCGAGAATCACTTTTTTGGACATGTGTCGTTTCTGCAAACGCCGATTCAAATGTTCTGTTTTGCAGCGCTATTAAATATTGTGCTAATTTACGTTTAGTTTCCATTGAAGGATGTATGATGGCGCAACGCCTAGAAATACCGGAACTTCATTTTACGCATCCTTCCAAAGGCGTAAAAACGCTATTTTCTAACAGGATATTCCCCGTCCCTATATGCAGAAGCTTCAATAGCGCCCAAGTTATCTACCTTCCTTGATCACCTGGATCTCAAGACGTATGAACATGTTTTGTGGAATATGATGGAAAAAAGTGAACTCTTCACCTCATCCTCCACCAATATTATATCTTCTTTCCTTGATCTCCTGGATCTCAAGACGTTTGAACATGTTTTGTGAGATATGATGGAAAAAAGTGACCTCTTCACCTCATCTACCATCAATATTAGCACCTTTTCGAAACCAACTACAGCTAGCTTGAAATGAGATAGCTCAAGAAGACATAAATTGCCTCATCAGATGCATGCCTCGACACTGGGCGAATGTACACCGAGTGTTTCAAATTCGGCCCCCATTATTGGGACCTTGGGCTCTGCCTCAGACAAGAAGTCGATTAAATGGGGGCAAAGTTGCATATTTAGGTAATCAAGAAAATAACACCGGATAGAATTAGAAAGAAACGAGTTTTTCCAAAATCGTTTTAATATTTTACTTGTAGTGAGATTTTAGCATAAATTGCATTTTGGCACAAATGAATAGAGTTTTTAATTTGAATTCCAAAAATGTGTAACACGCCATACATTGCCATTGCCGAATCTTAGTTATTTCGAAAAAGCAGAATTTCCTAGGTAGGCCTTGAAATTGTCAGATAGTCATTTGTTTGACATACCAGATTTATCCCAAAATTATTGGTATTTCTTCCTGACTTTATTTAAGATGGAATTTCAAAATAAATTACATGTTGTCATTGTTACTTATTCTCATCTACAAGTCAAATTTTTATTTCTTTCGACTTCCATCATCAACTTTGTTCTCTCATATCGACGTTATATAGGAATTTTGCATATTTGAATGGACTTTTCCTGAACATAAAATGAATGTTTCATTCGTGGTAATAACAATGATAGTCATAAATAGGCAGATATAAATCATAGGTGATGCTTAAAATGTCCGTTGTTTTATAGCAACATTGCTCACTGCTCGATTTATTCAACTGCTTGTCAATCTTACTAACTATTTCACTATGTTCAACTTGAGGTCTGGTCTGGTATGCGAAACAAATAACTATATGATAATTTCAAGGCCTACTTATGAACTTCTGTTTTCCTAGAATAACTAAGGTTTCTCAATGTCAAATGTATGACAGACATTTTTGGAATCAGAATTAAAAACTCTATTCATCTGCGTAAAAATCCAATATGGCGTCCATAAGGAGAAATAAAGGTGATGCTGGACGACAAGAGACGAAACCTCTAATCAAGCCATCATGTAGAGGAGAAAAAGTTGCAATGTTATTATACAATTTATTTTAATATCCCACTACAAATAAGGTCGGGAAAATATTAAAACGATTTTAGGAGAATTCTGTCTTTCTGTTTCGCTTTGGAAGAAATGTTGAATATCGAAACCTTACTAGCAGCATTTTGTTAGTTACCTAAATACACAGCTTTGCTTTCATATAAGCGACTTCGTATCTGCTACTGCTTTCTAAATCCCAATGGTGAGGGTCGAATTCAAAACACCCGGTATAGCTTTAAGATGACCTAGCTACCTAGCACATTATCAGGGAATCCAGCGCTACAGCAAATGGTTTCACCTAAAAATGTAATTATAATAAGTGACATATAGATCCGAACACCCAGCTTAAATGGTTTTATTTTAATAAAATTTTGTATAAGTACTTAATGAAGCATAATAAGTAAATGATAAAAATTTCAAAATGATTGCACTGCTTTAAAGCCCTTTGACCTTTAATAATGTGTGGATGCACCCTGATGTGCTACGTATTCTTCAACGCGCCTAGGCATGCTTCTGATCAGGTGGTCAATGTCCTCCTGTGGTATCTCATTCCAGGCAACCACCAACTCCTCTCGAAGTGCTTCTAGAGTCTGAGGAGGACGTTGTAAATTGAGCAATCTCCTACCCATCATATCCCACACGTGCTCAATTGGGGATAAGTCGGGAGATCTTGGTAGTCATGGTAACAATGTGATATCATTATGTTGAAAGAAGTCTATTGTGACTCTTGCAACATGTGGTCGGGCATTATCTTGTTGGAAAGTTGGATCTGCCAGAGTGTCAAGATAGGGTAGAAGATGGGGTTCTAGAACTTCGTGGATATAACGCTGCGCGTTCATGTTACCTCTGATGAAGATTAAAGGTGACCTGGAACCATAAGCTATAGCACCCCAAACCATAACTCCAACAGTGTGATGAACATGTCTTTCAACAAAAAACTGTGGATTCCTCCTTTCACCACGTCGCCTTCTAACCCTTACACCGACGTAATCGCCTTGAGTGGTGCAGACAACGGTCACTCTGGGATCAGGAATGGAACAGTATTGTCTTTAGTGACGAGTCTCGATTTTGTTTAGGCATGCACGATGGTCGTGCCAGGGTTAAAAGGCGACGTGGTGAAAGGAGGAATCCACAGTTTTTTGTTGAAGGACATGTTCATCACACTGTTGGAGTTATGGTTTGGGGTGCTATAGCTTATGGTTCCAGGTCACCTTTAATCTTCATCAGAGGAAACATGAACGCGCAGCGTTATATCCACGAAGTTCCAGAACCCCATCTTTTACCCTATCTTGACACCCTGGCAGATCCAACTTTCCAACAAGATAATGCCCGACCACATGTTGCAAGATTCACAATAGACTTCTTTCAACATAATGATGTCACATTGTTACCATGGCCACCAAGATCTCCCGACTTATCCCCAATTGAGCACGTGTGGGATATGATGGGTAGGAGATTGCTCAATTTGCAACGTCCTCCTCAGACTCTAGAAGCACTTCGAGAGGAGTTGGTGGTTGCCTGGAATGAGATACCACAGGAGGACATTGACCACCTGATCAGAAGCATGCCTAGGCGCGTTGGAGAATGCGTAGCACATCAGGGTGCATCCACACATTATTAATGATCAAAGGGCTTTAAAGCAGTGCAATCATTTTGAAATTTTTATCATTTACTTATTATGCTTCATTAAGTACTTATACAAAATTTTATTAAAATGAAACCATTTAAACTGGGTGTTCGGATTTATATGTCACTTAGTATACTATTTCCTCTTGCTCATGCCTAACTGGATAGTTAGATTTTTTATTCAATTAAAACAATGTTTACTGGGTGTTTTATTTTCTTTGCACTTCTGAGTATATTTCAACAGATTAGTTTGGCTACTGTCACTGTCGACGTAAATATGGCGTTCCGCTAAGGAAGGATCTCAAAGGTGTTTTAATCAGTATCATAATTCACGCTCCATACCATGCTTCGCTTTGACACTGTTTGCGGTAAAGTACTGTGTGTTAGAGTATCGTGATCTTCATACTTTCAACCTTGTTATGTACTATCTACTTTCATCCCCTACTGAGGTGTAGTGGTCGTGATATATGTTATTCCTTTTAACTAATTCTGACCATTCATTAAAATTCCCTGTCCCTACCTGGTATCGGTGTGTCCACTATCCTTGCCCCATAACGCTGCATTGTAGGTTGACTCACAATTCGTTGTCCTTCTCTGATGCCAGCTATGTGTGCTCTGACATCTATGTTTTCAGGATCGCTGAAAAAGTTCGTAAAATATCTTGGTTCATCAAGTGAGTCCTTGGACCGCAGCCGTATGTAACCCACTGAAATTGGATGCATCAGTTGGGTTAAAACCTGAAATGGAATACTGGTTTAAGCAATATGAAAAATATGTTACTAAAAATGTATATAAATAAGTAACCATATGGTTTATTACATTCCATATGAATGGAATTCTTTCGAACCTTTTCGATTTTGTCTCCTCTTTCTGTCTCTTAAACGCCACGCTACTCCAATAATGTAAATTTTGAATAAGTAATTATCTGTCCGAACTAATAAAAAAACTTTGACGTCCTCTAATGAACAAACGAAGCACTTAATTTGAGTTTTAAATTGTAATTGTCAAACCGAAGTTATTTCAGAAAACTAATATTTGAATGGTTGGCATTGAAAATGAATGTCTATGACACGTCGATTAAATCACCAATTAAAAATTGCCTCAGTTTTTAATAGAACGTGTTTTAAAGTAATTTACACATGAATATGAAATTTGTTTAGCATCCTGCAGCATCGTTGAAGCCTTTTTGAATTACTCTAAAGTATTTCTATCATTCCCTTAAAATCTCGGAAACTGTAAAATATATGAAGTCGCGTCGCTTAAATGAGAGAGACGAAAGAACCGAATTTTCTAAAAATCGTTTCAGTTTTCCCCTGACTTTATTTGTAGTTTTTAGTTTTTAATTCTGATTCCAAAAATGTATAATCTAGAGTTATTTCAAAAAAGCAGAATCTCCTAGGTGGGCCTTGAAATTTTTCAATTCGACATTTTTGTTCTTTCGACTTCCATTGCCAACTTTGTTTTTTTATATGGACGCTATATTGGTATTTTGTACATTTAAATGGACTTAACATTCCTGAATTCAGTGCTGTATTTATTGCCTTAGTTGGCCATACATTTTTTGTTGGATGAAAATTATAAGTAAGTAAGAAGGTATACTAAGTGACATATAAATTCGAACACCCAGTTTAAATGGTTTTATTTTAATAAAAGTTGGTGAATGTATTTATCTTACTGTAAATAACAAGTGAAAAAGTTTTCAGCCTTATCAGTTGGACATTCCGGTTTTTATACTGCTTTCTTTTAATTCACTAACGTTCTAAAAATGAATATTTCAGCCGCAGTAAAGAATCAACGTTGGCGGATTTTGGTTCTTGACATCCTTTTACTATCGGTTACGATGCTTAGAGTACGGAGACCTGTACGATTTCGTCAACTTAGTGAGTTTGATAGGGACCGTATAGTGGGACTTCGGGAAGCTGGACTTTCTTTTCGGGCAATTGCAGTTAGAGTGCAAAGAAGTGTAGACACTGTGGTTAGGTGTTGTCAGGCATGGCTTCGAGAAGGCCGTACGCAAAGAGCAAGAGGCACTGGACGCCGCCGTAGAACAACAGACCGTGAAGATCGCCGCCTAAGATTATTGGCCTTAAGGGACCGTTTCTCCAATACCAGGTCCATTGCAAATGAATGGTTTGCAGAACACGGAAGACCTATTGGCATGCGAAGTTTTTACCGACGAATGAGAAGTTTTGGCTTGTTTTCATACCGGCCACACTGGGTTCCTCTCTTTAACTCGAGAACACCGACGTAATCGCCTTGAGTGGTGCAGACAACGGTCACTCTGGGATCAGGAATGGAACAGTATTGTCTTTAGTGACGAGTCTCGATTTTGTTTAGGCATGCACGATGGTCGTGCCAGGGTTAGAAGGCGACGTGGTGAAAGGAGGAATCCACAGTTTTTTGTTGAAAGACATGTTCATCACACTGTTGGAGTTATGGTTTGGGGTGCTATAGCTTATGGTTCCAGGTCACCTTTAATCTTTATCAGAGGTAACATGAACGCGCAGCGTTATATCCACGAAGTTCTAGAACCCCATCTTTTACTCTATCTTGACACCCTAGCAGATCCAACTTTCCAACAAGATAATGCCCGACCACATGTTGCAAGAGTCACAATAGACTTCTTTCAACATAATGATGTCACATTGTTACCATGGCCACCAAGATCTCCCGACTTATCCCCAATTGAGCACGTGAGGGATATGATGGGTAGGAGATTGCTCAATTTGCAACGTCCTCCTCAGACTCTAGAAGCACTTCGAGAAGAGTTGGTGGTTGCCTGGAATGAGATACCACAGGAGGACATTGACCACCTGATCAGAAGCATGCCTAGGCGCGTTGGAGAATGCGTAGCACATCAGGGTGCATCCACATATTATTAAAGGTCAAAGGGCTTTAAAGCAGTGCAATCATTTTGAAATTTTTATCATTTACTTATTATGCTTCATTAAGTACTTAATACAAAATTTTATTAAAATAAAACCATTTAAACTGGGTGTTCGGATTTATATGTCACTTAGTATATGAAACCTGAGTTATGAAGACCTTATTGATGGTAATAACAATAATAAATCATAGCAGATGTTCAAAATGTTGTCGTTTATTTTTTAAGAGAAGCCTGATTATTCTCTGTATGTTGTTCATAGCAGGATTCGCTTCCTTTCTTCCCAGTCTTCCAAATTCTGCTGCTATGTGCAATTGTTGGTCTGGTCTGCTATGCGAAACAAATGAAATCTAATAATGTCAAGGCCTACCTAGGTATTTTTGATTTTCTATAATAACCAAGTTTTGGCAATGTTAATGTATGGCATTTTACATTTTTTAAATAAGAGGTAAAAACGCTATTCATCTCTACAAAAATTCAATATGTCGTCCATAAAAAAAACTAAGTTGTTGCTATAGGACAAGAGACCAAACGTCATATAGAAATTCTAATTTTGCCACCTTGTCGAGAAGAAAGAGTGGAGTTATTAATGTGAAATTTATTTTGGACTCCTACTATAAATAAAGACAGGAAGCAATCAATTTGGAAAAATATGTTTTTTTCGTCTCTCTCCGGAAGTACTTTGAATTTCGAAACTTTTCTATGTGGCATTTTCCAAATACGCAACTTTGTCATAATTTAAACTTCTTCTTTTTCTTACGTATTTCGGGATCCCAACATTAGGTACGAACATAGTTAGTGTATGACCATGACCAGTTCATTAATCTAATTTCTAATATATGAAACAAATGGTAATTTCCAGGTTTCGTTAGGTAATACTGCTTTTCCATATAATTATAGTTTTACAATAGTGATGCATGATATATCCACATGTGTGAAAATCCAACATGGCGCCCATGAAAAGAATAAGTTGATGATTGAGCACACGGGACTAAACGTCATATTGAAGTGTCAACGTTAAAAGAAAATGGCAAAAATAAAAAAGAGGAGAATAATCTCGATACCCTAGGGTTTGTCCATAGGAGCAGTCGTATCGGCCAGTTCTACACGTGCAAAGTACGATACGCTTAGGTTGGGAGGCTGAAGTCAGGCAGGTGTGTCTGGCAGGCAGCGGTAGAGGAGAGGTAGATTGCCAATGGTCCGATGGTACGAAGGGGTCTCGAGACGATCCGCTAAAGAAGATTCATCGATCAGTCGGAGAGCCCTTCACTGGACAGCATCGAGCATAAATGATGTAGCCCTAAACAAATAGCCTAGCTTTTCCCCAGCAGCTGCAGCTATTGTTCGTGCCATATCAAATCCTCGTTGATCAGGACTCTGACCAGCTGAAATGAACGGCTCTTTTGTGGAACTCGATCTTCCATCGAACCGAATGAGCGGTAGGACGCTTCTTGTTCGTCAAGGTACAGTACTGTGTTTTAGAATCAATTTTAATAATATATAATAATATGTTCTAATAACTCAATTTTCTTACAGTGAACCCTGGTTTTCCAATTAGCGGTTTCCAAACAACGTTGAATGTCTCTTTTGGTATGTTGAAAATTTGTCTAATGTAGAGCCCAAAGTCAGTTGCTGGAGTACCAGCTAGAAAAATAAGCTCGATATCTGGCCACGTTGGATGTTCTGGGTCTGTTAGATTCGTCTTTACGTATGTCAGCGCTTCGACATTACCTGAAGTCAAAAGCAAGGCTTTAATATTGACAAAAATCCTGAACTACTATTTATAGCTGTTGAGAGTGGATAATTTAAGTCAGTTCTCTAGAGGATAATCCTGTGCTTGAATGAAAATACATGAATAGAAATGTTAGTCAAATAGATGCACTCAATACTTCCCACGCAACCTACTGAAAATCTTAGGTATATGAAAAACCTAATCGTCCTTAGTAACAGGCAAAATATGAGAAATACCTGATTGGAGTAACCAGACAGCTAAGAAAAGCAACAAAAGAGAAAATAGGACTTTTCTGCATGATTCCTTTAAAGTATTGTTCGAGAAGTTTGAACACGTTTCGAGCAAAATGCTTTTTCGTTGAAGACTTCGCCGCTAAGGTCGGTGTAAATGGTGTCAGGTTGTGCTTTCATTTTAAAGATGCGAAAGTATTATTAGACAATAAAATCAAATTCTCTTAGCTATGAAGCCCTACCGATTCACATTTATATACTAAGTGACATATATATCCGAACACCCAGTTTAAATGGATTTATTTTAATAAAATTTTGTATAAGTACTTAATGAAGCATAATAAGTAAATGATAAAAATTTCAAAATGATTGCACTGCTTTAAAGCCCTTTGACCTTTAATAATGTGTGGATGCACCCTGATGTGCTACGCATTCTCCAATGCGCCTAGGCGTGCTTCTAATCAGGTGGTCAATGTCCTCCTGTGGTATCTCATTCCAGGCAACCACCAACTCCTCTCGAAGTGCTTCTAGAGTCTGAGGAGGACATTGCAAATTGAGCAATCTCCTACCCATCATATCCCTCACGTGTTCAATTGGGGATAAGTCGGGAGATCTTGATGGCCATAGTAACAATGTGACATCATTATGTTGAAAGAAGTCTATTGTGACTCTTGCAACATGTGGTCGGGCATTATCTTGTTGGAAAGTTGGATCTGCCAGGGTGTCAAGATAGGGTAAAAGATGGGGTTCTAGAACTTCGTAGGTATAACGCTGCGCGTTCATGTTACCTCTGATGAAGATTAAAGGTGACCTGGAACCATAAGCTATAGCACCCCAAACCATAACTCCAACAGTGTGATGAATATGTCTTTCAACAAAAAACTGTGGATTCCTCCTTTCACCACGTCGCCTTCTAACCCTGGCATGACCATCGTGCATGCCTAAACAAAATCGAGACTCGTCACTAAAGACAATACTGTTCCATTCCTGATCCCAGAGTGACCGTTGTCTGCACCACTCAAGGCGATTACGTCGGTGTTCTCGAGTTAAAGGGAGGACCCAGTGTGGCCGGTATGAATACAAGCCAAAACTTCTCATTCGTCGGTAAACACTTCGCATGCCAATAGGTCTTCCGTGTTCTGCAAACCATTCATTTGCAATGGACCTGGTAGTGGAGAAACGGTCCCTTAAGGCCAATAATCTTAGGCGGCGATCTTTACGGTCTGTTGTTCTACGGCGGCGTCCAGTGCCCCTTGCTCTTTGCGCACGGCATTCTCGAAGCCATGCCTGACAACACCTAACCACAGTGTCTACACTTCTTTGCACTCTAACTGCAATTGCCCGAAAAGAAAGTCCAGCTTCACAAAGTCCCACTATACGGCCCCTATCAAACTCACTAAGTTGACGAAATCGTACAGGTCTCCGTACTCTAGGCATCGTAACCGATCGTAAAGGATGTCAAGAACCAAAAATCGCCAACGTTGATTCTTTACTGCGGCTGAAATATTCATTTTTAGAGCCTTAGTGAATTAAAAAAAAGCAGTATAAAAACCGGAATGTCCAACTGATAAGGCTGAAAATTTTTTCACTTGTTATTTAGAGTAAGATAAGTACATTCACCAACTTTTATTAAAATAAAACCATTTAAACTGGGTGTTCGGATTTATACAGGGTGACTTCGAAGTTGAGTCATTTATTTTAACAGTGAGTAGTTCTGATCAAAAGAAATGTTTTTTCCTTTACCATTTTTCAGGTAAAATTAAAGTAACAAAGTTATAGCCCTTTGGAAGTTTGAGTACCGCCATGTCTCAATAATAATATTATGTGCTCGTGTTTGGCGACAACGGATATAATCCGCCTTATCGGTTCATCGCATCGGAAACAAAAAAGCGAAAGAATTTGGAACGATGTTTTTACAATTATTTCATTCAGTTGTATACAGTCAGTGTCAGTCGGTAGTGAATAGTGGTGTAACTGTTGCGTGGCTCAAACGAAATAAAAAATGGCACATGTTTATGCGGATCGGTTTCCCAATCGAGTACAACCAACCTCTCGTGCCTTTGTTAATGTAGTACAACGGGTTCGTGAATCAGGTGACTTAAGACCTCACATATGGACGGCATGCCGGTGCTCCAAGACCTCACGATCAAATACAGGTCCGCACTGAAATACTTGTCGGGAGGATACTTTATAAAACAAGGTAAAATTTTTTTTTATTTTTTTTTTATTTTTACACACATATTTTGGTTTATCTTCCTTCTACAATCATTATCTGAAAATTAATGACTTAACTTCAAAGTCACTTAGTATACATACGCCAAACTGACTTCTACCATTATAGTCCACGTATTTATGTCCAGCCTCTATCGCACTTCCAACCCAAGCCTCCACGGACTTAGTTCTGAAGTTTGAATCGCTTACTTTCATGTATCCACCATGGCCATGATACTCGTTGTCTTTTATAGCAATCAAGGCGTCTTCAGCTTTGATGAAGTATGGAAGCACGCCTTCGTACGACCATCCCGGATTACCCATCTCTTCCCACTTCTCGTAGTCAATCTTATTACCTCTCGTGTATATCATGAAGTTGACAATTGAGCTACCACCTAGACCTTTACCCTTAGCATATTTCATTCTGTGGTCGATACAGCCTGAAATAACAGCATTAATATGTAATAAGAGATCCTGCAATGTATATACAAAGTTCAAAACTGTATGTCCTTTTATTTCTGCAAGTATCCTGATAAACTGCTACGGAACACTTTCAATACTGCTTCGTGAAATACCGCGCTAATTATTAGGTAATCATCATAAAAACGGAAAGTGATATCGATGGGTTAGTTCTAATGCGACGTATCCTACAAAATGCCGAAATCGAGATTTTGATGGATCTCAAATGAACAAAAGTATTTCTATCATGTGACAATTTGTCGTAGCCAACCTGCTAATAAAAACACCATTTTTGCCCATATTCTAATATGTCGTATCTAACTCAACTGTTATTTTCGGTTCCAATAAGGTGTATCCCTCAGCATCCACTTGCTCATTGAACCTGATTATGTTGGTTGCTCTCTTTATTTGATCAAATAATGTTATCTATATTTTTTTTACAATAAAGCGTTACGCCATTGAAGAAATCTTATCAGAAATGTGTACTTCGATTCGAAAGCGTCATTTGTTTATTGCTCGGAAGTTTGATTAAAAAGTAAAGATTGGTTACAGCCTATTGGATCTTGTAACTGTTCTGTTGGTATAAGTTATGGTATCCTGATGCCATTACCTTAAAGAATTAACACCATCCAAATCCCTACGAGTATAACACCGTCCCATACTCGAGAGACATGATGTGAAGATGCTTGCATTTTTACCGGACACTACTGATTTCTGGAAAATTCGTAAGTCTAATCCTAGAATATAAAAAGGGTCTTTGACTACTCTCTGTACTCGTTTCGTTACTTGTTCTTCTGTTCTCAACTGTTGCTGGTGCCTCAATAAAAGCTACTCTACAAAAGTTACTGAAGTATTTCTCTAACATCAGAAATAGGAACGCGAGTGATAATTCCTTAGTACAATCAATCACCCACGATCCATACGTATTTAATTTATACGATAAATTAGAATTAATGTACAATAATCCCTATGCTAGTGGGTCTTCTAAATGTTTATTTCTGATGTTCTTTAATAGTTAAGTCGGAGTTTTGTCACCCATACTACCATACAGGGTACTCATGGCTTCACTCTGTCTTCCACTGACACATAGGATGCGTTAATTACACTGAGCTGCTGGACTTGAGAGCTACCTTAAATACGCTTCAGCAGGCTGTATTCATTGTGAGTGATTATCAGTTTATTGAAATGACATTCTAAAACATACTCAAGGGTTGTGTTTGGGTCGCAGGATCGAACGTTACCGAACTATTCCAAAGAGGTTGGCTTCATCATTAAAAACGTCTGTGAGTTGGCTCCGAGGAAGCGGTTCGGTACTGCGACATGAGAATAATTCAGATAGATTCACTTGGCGCATTCTATAAAGTGACATCTAGCAAATGAGCTACAGCATTATTCTAAATCAACAGAGCGAGTATGAAGGAGAGTCTGCTTTGAACAATCTAGCCAAACCGATTATGTTGTGGTCAGATAGTTGTGGATACCAAAACAAAAACAGCATATTTCTTAATGACTTGTCTCTATTGGCCACATGGTATAATATACTGATTGAGCAGAGGTGTCTGGAGAAGGGTCACATTCAGATGCGGTATGACTCGACTCATTGTCTCATTGAAAGGTGCCTTAGAGGGAAAGACATACATTTGCCTACCGATTACATAAAACTTGTTAGAGATGCGATCATTTCCTTTGGACGTAGAGTACCCAAGCCATTCATATTTTCTGAATCTCGAAGTACACCTGTAAAAAGTACAATCCCATATGTCCAGAAAATAAGAAAAACTAGTTACAGGTGAACGATCTGATATGCCTAAGATATGATAGCACTGGCCAAATCTACTACAAATCGGAAATCAACGATCCTTATGAAGTCTTACCTCAACGCCAAAAGCAAATTTATATAGCCTATGAGCCCAAACAGCTCTACGAGACAAGGCTTAAGATAACAAAAAATAAATGCAACGATTCAAAAAAGTAATGTCTGAAGATGTAGGCTTTAACGATGTACTCCAATATGAAGGAAGTCTGAAAGAGATAGAATAAACTAGTCAAACAACGTCGAAGGAGAACCAGAAAAGTCGTCGGCGGGCAATGATAAACTAAAAATTGAAGCTATAGTAGCTAAGAGGTAGGAAAAAATTGTTACTTGACTCACTAACAAAAGAAAATTTAAAAGTGTGCTAACAGTTCTACAATCTCGAGGAAAGTAGATGAAGTGAGTGTATCCATAATTGATAAAAAGTCAGGGAAACCTAATTTGGAAGATGACAGTATTCAGAAAAACGCAAAAGACAATAAGAGGTATTACATTTGGATTGTATTATTATTTTTTATGAAAAATCTATTCATTTCAGAAAAAAATCTATTCATTTCAGAAAAACAAAGAAGTGCAATAATGATACGAATAAGTCCAAAAACAAGAAACAAAATTGGCTCATCCAGGATTATTCTACTCTGTTGCTTGTTACCGAGCTTATGTCTACTATAAGAAGATTTGTTCTTATTTTTTATTACAAGATAACAATTGATCTCATATTTTTATGTTTTCCTTTGTTGTTAGCAAATAATAAACGATTATGTAACGTTGAAATTTCCAGTGTGTAAGATAAATAGGTTGTAGTTCGATTTTTTATTTTACATGACTTATCGTTTTTACATTATTTGACTCGGCCTCTTACCCCTGCAGTGCTGTTCCTGTGGCTCTGTATGAGCTCCCCAATCATACGCAGTGAAAGACAATAATGTACACTGAACTGGTATGGTTGTTAAAGGGCTCGGCATGCCTCCTGCCTCTAAAACTATAATGTTCCACTTGCCAACCTCTGATAGCCGATTGGCCAAAGCACTACCACTAGGACTGGCTCCCACTATGATGAAATCATATGTTTCGATCGATTCAGATGAAGAAGTAGGGAACACTGAAATATCTTTTCCATCGTTCTGCCTATATGGGCTCAGATTTTCGGATATAATTGAACTTTTGTTAACTATTCCGGTTATCAGGTCAGCTATAGGACCTAAGTTATCAGGTGTCTTTTCCACGATCAGCGCAAGAAGTAGAACTGATAACGCCTGTAGGAATAATTCCAGCAGCATCTGTAACACCACGTAATGAAAGAAAGCATATTTTGTAAAAATAAATATTCACTCAATTGGACCATCTTACTTTTTCGCCCTGTTCCTTCACCACTAAAAAAAATATTTTGTGATCTATTACATTGAGGGACTGCTCGAAAAACAACAAACTAACTGTATTCTTGCGACAATTGCACGTTGCAAATCGAAAGCATATATTGCATGCACATTGATATAGGAAAAAGTCATAGAACGTGACTCAAACAACAAATGACTATCAAAGACTGTTTACTGTATATTTTTTACATGTATATGGATGATTTCCTCTTGTAATTAAGGCTGAGCAAGTGAGATAATGTATTAGAATCTAATAATGCTACTTTTTACACTTTATTGACTTACTGGAAATTATGTAGCTGAAGAATCATATTAATTAATGAAGTATCCGAATAATAGCCTGGGAAAACTGAACCTACATCTATCTTTCTATGTGTAAGACACACAATAACACATGTTTTAGCATACATTTTCCATCGGTGCGACATAGGTTTTTCTATTGATTAAACCTTGACCAGGTGTCCATATATCGTATATCGAAATTTTTGGCATATAGTAAATGCTATTTTAGAGAATAAATGTTTTCCAACATCTTTTGCATTGATAGAAACAATACAAAATATACAGTTGAAGTTGAGTCATTAATTTTCAGATAATGATTGTAGAAGGAAGATAAACCAAAATATGTGTGTAAAAATTAAAAAAAAAATAAAAAAAATGTTACCTTGTTTTATAAAGTATCCTAACGACAAGTATTTCAGTGCGGACCTGTATTTGGTCGTGCGGTCTTGGAGCACCGGCATGCCCTCCCCTGTGAGGTCTTAAGTCACCTGATTCACGAGCCCTTTGTACTACATTAACAAAGGCACGAGGGGTTGGTTGCACTCGATTGGGAAACCGATCCGCATAAATCCGTGATGCCGCGGCAGCATTTTGTAAAGACTCCCCCCCGTAAATAATGATTCTTATTATTTACGGGGGGGAGTCTTCACAAAATGCTTCATAAGTTCAGCATTTTCGTAAACATGTGCCATTTTTTATTTCGTTTGACCCACGCAACACACACCACTATTCACTCACGCGTTACCGACTGACACATTGACTAAATACAACTGAATAAAGTTGTAGTAAAAACATCGTTTCAAATTCTTTCGCTTTTTTGTTTCCGATGCGATGAGCCGATAAGGCGGATTATATCCGTTGTTGCCAAACACGAGCACATAATATTATTATTGAGACAGGGCGGTACTCAAACTTCTAAAGGGCTATAACTTTGTTACTTTAATTTTACCACAAAAATGTTAAAGGAAAAAAACATTTATTTTGATCAGATCTACTCACTGTTAAAATAAATGGCTCAACTTCGAAGTCACCCTGTATAACAGAGATAATTGGAAGAACACCATATGATTAATTAAAATAACATTAAACTTATTTGGAAATGGAATGTCTGGGTGCAGGGTGGGCTCGAGGTAACATCATAGAAGATGGAATTTGTTTTTCGAACATCTGCGGGATTAACAGAAACATTGATGCTGTTCATCACCACCTGCAATCCAATCGTCCCGCCGTGCTTTTCTTGGCGGAGACAAAAATCTCAGTTTGCACAGATTGACCATCTTAGCTACCCAAATTACCAGGTGCACTTGAATCTGAGAAAGTACGGGAGAGTTGTAGCTTTTGTCCGCAGCAGCCTTTCCTGCTCCAGAGAAATTGTTTTGGAATCAGAGCAGGACATTCTGTGGCTTCGCCTCAACTCCTCAACATCCTTCAAACGTATTTGCTGCCTTTATCGCTCTAGCTCGGATCAAAACTGGGATGACCTACTTGAATACGTCGCCGTCAAGATCGACTTCCTAAACATCAATCACCCCGCTTCATAGGTAGTTCTCCTGGGTGATTTCAATGCCCATACTGAGCTTTGGTTGGGCTCAAACAAGACCGATGCGGCAGGTCGTGCAGTTAAAGCGTTCGCTCTTACTCAAGGGCTGACCCAGCTGGTGACAGGCCCTACTCGTTTTCCCCGCGTCTCGTCACACGTCAGTAGCCTGCTGGATCTCTTTCTGACCACGCATCCTGTCCCTTACAGCACTGCTGTCCTGTCCCCCCTGGGTAACTCACAGCACGATGTTGTGGGGGTTAGGTTTCGGTCAGAACCCGCTGTGGCAGCAGAAACTCGTACAGGCCGCAAAACTTGGCATTACGGACATGCCGACTGGGAGGGGCTCAGAGACTTCTCCTCTAGCTTTCCTTGGAGAGATGTCTGCTTCACTGATGCGGATACGTCGACTGTCTCTTCTTCGATAACAGAAATTATCTACGTTGGAATGGAGGAATACATCCCTCACACAGTGAAAGTGCCTAAACCAGGGTCCAACGGCTGGTTTAACAAATCGTGTGACACTGCTCGCCAGCAGAAGATCAAGGCACACAGAATCTTCTTACAAAACGCCACTGTAGAGAACAGACAAGCCGACGTCGAGTCCAGAAACAAATATAACGAAGCGGCTCGCAATGCCAAAACCAGCATGATATAAGAGTTAGGCACAGGGTAATATCGCAGCGCAATGGCAGTCAGTCTTTCTGGACGCTGGCCAAGCAGATTGAAAAGAACTTCTCACACAGTAGCCTTCCACCACTTACGTGTCAGGACGGAACTATTGTATTCGACTCAAAGGCCTAGGCGGAAGTGCTAGCCAAGATTCTTGCTGCCAACTCCATCATGGACGCCCCCCTCAACGCCCAAGTGCCGTCAATTCAAAGGGTTCCCTACAGTATGCGGGATATAACATTCAGGCATAAGACCGTAAGACGAGTGCTCTTGTCCGGACTTGATTCCTACCATTGTACTGAACCGATGTGCAGCGGAGCTTGCTCCAGCTACTTCGGGTCCCTTCAAGATATCTTATGAATCTGGCACCTTCCCAGAAAACTGGAAATTTGCTCATGTCCAGCACATTCCAAAGAAAGGATGTAAGACCGACCCTTACAACTACAGACCTATAGCTCTGCTTTCTGTTATAAGTAAGGTGATGGAGAGGTGCATAAATCGCGAACTTCTGGACTTTCTCGAAGGTCACAGCTTGTTTAGCGACAGGCAGTATGGTTTCCGGCACTAATGGGACTAAGGGGATCTCCTAGCTTTCGTCACGCAATTGTGAAGTAAACTCATCCAGTCTTATGGTGAGGCTCATGTCGTTGCTCTTGACATCACGAAAGCGTTCGATCAGCTGTGGCACGCTGCTCTCTTAAGCAAACTTTCCATCCTATGGCCTCCCAGAAAAGCTTTGCAGATGGATGGCTGACTTTATCTCTGGCCGCAAGATATCCGTCGTAATTGACGGGTTCTCCTCTTCATCCCACAACGTCAACGCGGGTGATCCCCAGGGATCGGTCTTGGCTCCGACACTGTTTCTCTTACATATCAACGGCCTCCTTTTCTGCACGATCAACCCAATCCACAGCTTCGCTGATGACAGCACTCTACATGCAGGAATTCAGAGTGACAAACCGATCTCTGCCGCTGAGTTGTAAAAAAGAAGACTAGCGATGGCTTCCTCTCTGACAAGAGACCTGGAGACTATCACTGCTTCGGGACGCAACAATCTTGTATAGTTCAATGCTTCCAAATCGCAGTACTGTACTTTGACTATCAAAAAGCGTCCCTGCGCTCACCCGGTTTCGATGGATGGTCGAGTTCTGCCAAAGGGCCATTCATTTCGGCTGGTCGGAGTCCAGATCACCGAGAACCGGATCTGGCACGAACACATCTCGTCAATAGCTGCTGCCGCTGGGACAAAGCTAGGCTACCTGTTTAGGGCTAAGAAGTACTTTTCTCCGCATGACCTTCTCACTCTATACAAGGCAGCAGCGGTGGCCGCAGTAGTAGGCTCTTCGGTCTCCTGATCAGTCGCCGTGCGCTGTACGGGTTCGAGTCCCGTTCCAGGAGAAATTTTTCTCTTGGCTATGGATGTTGTGATTGTCCGTAGGCGGTAGATGGTCTCTGACTGTCGAACGTGGAGGTACCACCCGGCGGATCTCGTAGGCGGAGCCAGAATGTGTGCATGTTGCATGCACACGTGTTCCCTCGCCAGAGTTCGTGTGGCGTCCCCCCTTTCCCCTGTATCCCCCTATAGCCCCACGGTACCCAATGGGTGTTTAGTCCTTAGGCCTTCGTGGTAGTTGGAATATAAAAAAAAGGCCCAGATAAGGCCTAGCCTCGAGTATTGCTCACATGGTTGGGGTGCTGCTGCCCCGACTACATTATCCATGCTCGATGCTGTACACTCTTTTTGTGGTATGGTTAGAACGCACTTAGTCCATTTAAGAAAATGCCTAAAGTCCGTACCGCACAGGTGCTACGTATCTTGGAAAGTGACATTATGTCGATTTCTTCTCAGAGATGAAAACTACAGACTACTCGTCCAATTTTCTGATGCAGATCAGAATACCCCGTAAGCGAGTAACGCCGTTGAAAAATGTTGTTAGCTCTGTGGTGAAATGGGTTTGCAGAAGCCCAGAAGCAAATCGTAAGCCCAGTTGTGATGCGGGTTTACTTCCAATTTTGACTACTTAGAACCAGAAACAGATGGAACCATGTTTTTTTGTTACTCCTTTGTGATATGAACCTAAACTGTTACTAGAACTACAAAAAACTAATAAGGGTTCCCAAAGCGAAATAATAATAACACTCCTTATTCAGCGAGTCATAGATATTTTAGCCAGATGGAAAATATTTTAATTAGGTTTGAACGTGTACCAGGTTCTACCTCACTGTTTCGTTTGGATGTAGACAAATTCCTTACAAGTATATTATTCTTACTGCTTTTATCTAAGAATCCGTCCTCAACACCGGCGAGCATCTATACAAGGAGGTGTTGTAGACCCAATGTTGTAGGCTCAATGTTGTAGAAACCTTTGCTCAAAACAGCAATAAAGATCTTGGATTGGAATGGTTTCGAAAAGTAATTTTTTTAGAGAGTACGCTTTCACAACATCTTTCACGATTTATCGGTCAAACTGCTAGCAAAAATATGTTTTTGGCATCGCAGAGATCCCGCTTATTATTTTCCGCGTATAGCTCGATATTTTAGTTGGCTCAAACGGTTGCCAAGTTAAGGAGCAAAACAATCCCTGCAAATTTAATGTAATGCTAAAGTTTTCCAAATAGATTCGGGCTAGCTTACGGGCATCGCATGAGCAAGCAAGAATGGTCGTTAATAATGTCACGACTTTACAGGGTATTCGTATACTGAAACTATGAATTTGCGGTTATTGTTGTAGTTTCCTGTGATGGTATTTTTCACTTCACTTGATGATTAAAGTAAACAGGAATAGATATACAAGGTGCTCCCGAAATATGGTGCAAAAGTTGAGGAGATGATATTATGGACTGCTCTAAAACTTAAGGAATCATCCCCTGAAGATATTTATACACAAATCTGATGCAAATTGTTCTAAAAAATGCCACTTCAGAAACTTAGGAAATCTAGGTCTTATTTTTGAATGAATTACTGTTCAATATCTGTGTACTAGCTCCTGTAAAGGAAATTCAATTTAAAGTTCGAAAACCCCCATGGTTAACGTTTTCTTTTAAACGCATAATTAAACTAAAAAACTAAAAATTCCGGAAATTTAAGAAAAAAAAAACTGCTGCCATTTATAATGAAAAGAAAAGTTATTTGAAATACTGTATTGATAAAAATATCAATCAAACTGAAGTGCTTTGGAAAAAATGACTAAATTTAAATATTAGCAACCAAAAAACAGGTTGTATTCCCGATCAGCTGAATAATCCGGATGACATAAATAACTATTTTCTTCAGACCTCTCGAGCAAGCTCATCAATAGACTACGACACTTTGGATTATTATAGCAATAGGCGTACTAACGTCAAAACTCTTTTTGAATTTCACACAGTTTCTCAGGATGTCGTTAAAAATGCACTTCTCAAAATTAAATCGCTTGTCATAGGTGCTGATGGTCAATCTTGAAATGATCTTATTGTGTTCCCATAAAATCTTGCCCTACATTACAAATATAATAAACTCCTGTATTTTAGATAGAGAATTTCCAGACCCATGGAAAATTTCCAAAATTATACCAATATCAAAGAAGTCTGAAATTAATGCCTACAATGATCTTCGCCCCATAAGTATTTTACCAGTGCTATCAAAACTAATGGAGATTATATTGGACCAACAAATAAGAGATTATTTAACTGAGAAAAATTTGTTACCAGACCATCAATCGGGATTTAGAAAAAGATTCAGCTGCGAAACTGCACTATTAAATATAACTGACGACATCTTCAAAGCAACAGATTCTAGAAAAATCACCACTCCCGTACTCTTGGACTACTCCAAGGCATTTGATAAACTGAATCACGAAATGCTGTTTGGTATTTTACACTATATAGGGTTTTCCGAATTTGCTAGCACGCTTATGTGCCACTATTTAACCAACAGAGCACAATATGTAAAAACAGATAAAGGTATGTCCTCCAAAGATGTCATCCCATCGGGTATTCCACAAGGCTCCATTTCCTCCTCCTCATCAAACTTCTCTTTTTTGTAGATCTTTCTCAAACAACATTTACCGGCTTTACAATCAAATTCCTGATGACTTTAAAATCCTGCATCCAAACCAGTTCAAAATCAAATATAAAAAATGTATTTTTGAAAAACACTTCAGCGCACAGTAATGTAAATGAGGCACAAGCGACCAAACTAATGAAAATGATTTTTTATATAATATGTATATATGTAAGTGTATATATACAGGGTGTCCGTAAAATTGGGGTTTGCCTTTTCAGAAACAACTACCCTTGAAATAACAAAGGTAATGTGTAGTGAAACGAGGGCGACCAAGTAAAAAAAAATAAAGGAAAAAGTACTCACTCTCCAGTTGACGAGAAGGGATAAGTACGTCTCTGCCAGAAGTCATACCGCTCCAACAGAAAATGAAATCAGCTGATGCGCTACCGAGCAGACGCAGGCAAACAAGGAAGGCAAAATGTTGCGTAAAAATTCTAGGTCTAGGTTCACCATGCCAGCCCAAACATTCACCGAAAATGTTTGTTGAAAATGTGCCCGACGGACAGCGTGCGGATTTTCTACTGACCAAACATGAGTGTTGCGAAAGTTATTCACCCCATTACGCGTGAACGTAGATTCGTCTGTCACCAACATGCACTTCAAAAAGTCCGGATTATTGTCATGTTGATGCAACAACCACTCACAAAACCGCACTCTTGCTGGAAAATCGTCAGGTTGAAGGGCTTGTACACGTTGGACGTGAAACGGATACAGCCCCTCTTCACGCAGCGTTTGCCACACTTTAGTTTTTGATACTTGCACTTCTCTAGCCACGTCTCTAGTGCTTGTTGAGGGATTCACGTCTACGCGATTATCTCTACACGCGTGACCGTAACCGTCGGTTGAAGGTTGCATACTGACCTGACACACTGACCCCGACCCAGTTCTGTCGTCGGGTTGAGCTAGTGTCCTAATACCACTGGGGGATGTCGCGGCTACAGGACGGTATTCAGATATTTTTGATGTTGCAGAGCCCTTTATCTCGGTTCCCTTAAGACATTGGTGTATATGGTACTAAGAAAAATTGCTTATGTTTTCAAGATCTACACGTCGTGTAAAGGAAAACCCCAACTTTGCGGACACTGTATATATATATATATATATATATATATATATATATACAGGGTGACTTTGAAGTTGAGTCATTCATTTTCAGATAATGATTGTAGAAGGAAGATAAACCAAAATATGTGTGTAAAAATAAAAAAAAAATAAAAAAAAATGTTTACCTTGTTTTATAAAGTATCCTCCAGACAAGTATTTCAGTGCGGACCTGTATTTGATCGTGAGGTCCCCTGTGAGGTCTTAAGTCACCTGATTCACGAGCCCGTTGTACTACATTAACAAAGGCACGAGGGGTTGGTTGCACTCGATTGGGAAACCGATCCGCATAAACATGTGCCATTTTTTATTTCGTTTGAGCCACGCAACAGATACCACTATTCACTGACACTGACTGTATACAAATGAATGAAATAATTGTAAAAACGTCGTTCCAAATTCTTTCGCTTTTTTGTTTCCGATGCGATGAACCGATACGGCGGATTATATCCGTTGTCGCCAAACACGAGCACATAATATTATTATTGAGACAGGGCGGTACTCAAGCTTCCAAAGGGCTATAACTTTGTTACTTTAATTTTACCAGAAAAATGGTAAAGGAAATAACATTTCTTTTGATCAGATCTACTCACTGTTAAAATAAATGACTCAACTTCGAAGTCACCCTGTATATATATATGAATGTGTAATAGGTAAAGGGCTGAACTTGTCTCATTTTTAAGCGCCTCCAGCCCTTTTTTGTAACATATCTCATTTAAATGTATTTTGCTACTATTTTCACTTAACTGTATGTTGCAAATAAACATTATTATTATTATTATTATTTTATTGAATCATTACAATACTCATGAAAAGAGTGCCTTGCTAAAATGGCTGAAAAACTAGCATGTTGCTCTCCATACCGCTTTGATCAAAAGTCTTCGTGTACGAAAAGCTCTAGTATGAGTAGTTTGAGTCACAGGGTGCGCGAGCCATATTCAAAGCAATAATTTCCGGACATCAGCCTTGTGGTACATTTCCCTGTCAAAGCTAAAGTTGGAAATGAAAGGAAGTTTATTTTTCTGTGTCTTAATGTAACTCCTGAAATTTATTTGTTCATGTCTCCATCAAAGCATATATATATATATATATATATATATATATATATATATATATTATTTAATTTCTCTCTGTTGAACGACATTTTACTTGAAAATGGCCACCGAGGTGGCCGAAATATCGTACAGTAAAGTGAAATTAAAACATACAGGGTATCCTCAAAGTTGATACATTCCATTACATGTCGTGTAGATATTGGAAAGACGATCAGTTTTTTCTAGTAACGTATACACCAAAATCTTAAGATTACCGAGATGCTGAGCTCCGCAAAGTAAATGAATCCTAAACAAAACCTAATCCAATCTTACTCCTCGATCAGATCAAACGTGAATACGTTGCTGAACAAAACCTTGACACATTGGTTCTAAAGAAACAAAAAAAATGGCACACCCATACAGCCATATCAGAGTGGGACGTATTATTTTAATTTACGGTGAGCATCTTCGAGATACTACCGAGGCTTCGCCAGTGCATACAGATCGTTTTTCAGGACTCTGCGTGATTTGTTTTTTTGTTTGGGGCGAAATGAAATATTTAGTGTATAAAACTGAGGTGCACACGGTTGTCGAACTACGTGTGCAAATTTAGCAATTTGCGGCATCTATTCGGGAAAAGCAGGCATACATGCGTCTTTGAATCTATCGCAGACAACTTTAAACAATACTTACAAGTGACCGAGCTGTATTTGGAATTTCTTTTCGATGAATGTTGACTACTTTTCCATTTTTTTTTTTACTTTTTCGTTGTTGTTTCTCCATACATTGGCTTTGTTATTACAAACGTAGTTGTTTCTAAAAAAGAAAGTCCCAACTTTTATGACACCCTGTATATGTGGTTTGATATGACAATAGAGTCCTATTTAGATGTGTTTTGTTTCATACCTAAACATATTTAAGTTGTGCCCCAGATGCCTCCATATTTTCTACATTATACAAAGAAATGAACTGTGGAACAATAATGGCCAGTTTTAGAGCTTCGATAATTGGCTTGGAATATAGATTTAAAGGATTGGTAATCTTGTCGGCATCTATCTAGTAGTTTCAGTGATTCTTGCTGTTCACGCTAGCCAATAACTGAAATTCGTATAGTTTTAACTTAGCCAGCAGAAGGCTATGACCCTTAATAAAGTTACTTATTACTATCACATGTGAAATGAGCATTAATCACTGTATAAACGCAGATGCTTTATATTCATCTTTATATGACACTGGGAATTTTGCTGTCGTGGCCCTATGGTAAAGCGACATCATTTTCAGGGATCTGCTCTGGAGCGGAATGTCTTGTCTTTGTAAAATAGAGAAATAGAATAGAATAGCCTGTGTTTAAGATCATTAGTTCTGACGGGCCACCGGAAGGTTCCTATTGTCCTTGTACGCTGCAATCTCTCTCGTCCAGTCACAGAAATGCTATTAGCAGATGAATGAGGTATTAACTCAACTGCAATCAAAGAAAAATAAATGTCATGAGAGTGGAATTGGACATTCAATCAATGGAGTGTAATAATTACAGGTTGTTACCAAAACGTACAGTACTGATAGTGTACCCAATACATACAAAAATTTTCGATCGGGAGACTACACCAGTGCTGTATATAGATATTGGAAAATCTTGATCACTACAGCAGAGATTGTAAGTTATTTTCTACGCCACTGACTTTTTTGAAACAGCTATTAGTTTGAATGTTTGAGGTAAAATCCGTATAGAATGTCTCATCTCGCTCTTACTCTGAAATATGTACGCTTGATCTTTGAAGCTGTTTGTAATGGAAGAGAAATCTTATTTCATCACATTTCCATGTTATGTACATAGTCAGTCTCATCAGTGCCGTAAAAATTACATCACCGTCTATCTTGGTGACAGCACATCTTAGAACTTATTTTTGTAAGGACGAGAAATATCAGTGTTGAAGAAATAAACTTGAACATACTGTATCGGAATAACGAATCCGTAAAATACGTAAGTTAATCTGAACTTTTTTGTTGAGTTTGGTAGGGTATATGAGACGGTATACCGGGTATTTCAAATTCGTTCCTCATCATTGGAATGTCGGAAACTGTAACGGAATCTTCCCAAAATTGTTTTAATTTTTTCCTGACATTATTTGTAGTGGGATTTTAAAATGAGTTGCACATTAACTTTTCACTCCTTGTCCTCCAGTTATAACTTTATTTTTTCTAATGGATGCCATATTGGACTTTTGCACAGATAAATAGAGTTTTTTGGCATTGCTAAACCTTAGTTATTCAAGAAAAACAAGTTTATAGGTAGGCCTTGGAATTATCCGATCTAATTTGTTTCGTATATCGGTTCAGACCTCAAATTGAACATAATCACAGAGACTGAGAAAGAGAGAAATAAATCGAGCAGTAAACAATGCCCAGAGAAGAATCAGGATCTGCTTACAAAACAACGGGCATCATTATCAACATCTGCTATGACTTACGTCTGATTACTTATGATTCCCGTTGTTATTACCTTCCTTATAATTTCCATCCAACAGCAAATTCATGGCCAACTAAGGAAACATGACTGAATGCAGGACTGAAAAGTACATTTTAACGTATCAAATTCCAATATAGCGTCAGTATGAAAAAACAAAGCTGGCGATGGAAGTCGAAAGGCTAAATCTCGAATTGAAAATTTGACTACGCTATCTTGTACAGGAGAATAAGTAACAATGACAGCAAGCAATTTATTTTGAAATTCCATCTCAAATAAAGTCAAGTAAAAATAATCTGGTTTGTGAAACAACTGACTATCTGATAATTTCAAGGCCTATCTTGGAAATTTTCCTTTCTGAAATACCTAAAGTTTGTCAATGTATGACGTATTATACATTTTTGAAATTAGAATTAAACACTGTTCGTATGTGCAAAAATCCAATATGACATCCATAAGAAGAAATAAATTTGATGCAGGAGGACAAGAGACGAAACGTCATATTGAAATTCTAATTATGCGATCTTGTAGAGGAGAAACATTGGCAATGTTAGTGAGCAATTTATTTTGAAATTTCACTACAAATAAAGTCCGGGAAAAAATAAAGCGATTTTGGGAAAATTCGGTGTTTTGCGTCTGTCTCCGGAAGTACATTGGATTTCGAAACTTTCTAAGCCGCATTTTGTTGATAAACTAAATGCGCAACTTTGTCCTCATGAGAGTGACTTTCTATCTCTTACAGTTTCCCAGATCCCAATGGTGAGAATCTAACTTGAAACACCCTGTATATTATACACCTAAACAATCGTATACTAAAAACATAAAAATTGAAAATCAGAAGCAATCAAAACTAATATGTAAATTTTCTAATACCTATGCGGTATTTTAAACAAATTCAAATGAAAATTGCAAAAATTAATCTAGTGGAAGCGGGTTCCGACGTTTAAATCTGAGGTCCCTCCACTAAAGGATCCTGATGGTGTTTTTGAAATGACCCACCGTCGAGTAGTGCATGCAGAAATCACCACCAAGCCCCGGACAAGCTATTTATGCAATGAAAGTCGATTACGTGGTATTATTAGAAGAGGGAAAAATGCAATGATTTAATGGAGCGTTTTCAGTTAAAGAAACATACTGGAGAAAAAATAGATTGATTAAGAATGAACAGTGCATCGGAAACAACAGCTTTTATTGGCAAAAATTACATGCAAAGCTTCGCAATCTGCAAAAACAGTTCTTAATGAATGCCACAATGCTCCTTTGCTCCGGCTTGTTCTAATAAGGAATAACTATCTTTATAAAGTTTTTATCGCCGCCAGAAATAAAGAAGAACAATTATATAAATAAATTGAAAGTGACTGAAAGAAATGGATAACGTCAAAAAATCTACTGGCCTCTCATAATGCGATTGGTATGAATAACAGCTATTTAAAATAATGAGACAACAAAATAGATAATTATGACAAATATAAACAACATACGTGCTAAATGTATACTAAGTGACATATAAATCCGGACACCCAGTTTGAATGGTTTTATTTTAATAAAATTTTGTGTAAGTACTTAATGAAGCATAAGTAAATGATATAAATTTCAAAATGATTGCACTGCTTTAAAGCCCTCTGACGTTTAATAATGTGTGGATGCACCCTGATGTGCTACGCATCCTCCAACGCGCCTAGGCATGCTTCTGATCAGGTGGTCAATGTCCTCCTGTGGTATCTCATTCCAGGCAACCACCAACTCATCTCGAAGTGCTTCTAGAGTCTGAGGAGGATGTTGCAAATTATGCAATCTCCTCCCATCATATCCCACACGTGCTCAATTGAGGGTAAGTCGGGAGATCTTGGTGGCCATGGTAACAATGTGACATCATTATGTTGAAAGAAGTCTATTGTGACTCTTGCAAAATGTGGTCGGGCATTATCTCGTTGGAAAGTTGGATCTGCCAGGGTGTCAAGATAGGGTAAAAGATGGGGTTCCAGAACTTCGTGGATATAACGCTGCGCGTTCCTGTTACCTCTGATGAAGATTAAAGGTGACCTGGAACCATAAGCTATAGCACCCCAAAGCATAACTCCAACAGTGTGATGAACATGTCTTTCAATAAAAAACTGTGGATTCCTCCTTTCACCACGTCGCCTTCTAACCCTGGCACGACCATCGTGCATGCCTAAACAAAATCGAGACTCGTCACTAAAGACAATACTGTTCCATTCCTGATCCCAGAGTGACCGTTGTCTGCACCACTCAAGGCGATTACGTCGGTGTTCTCGAGTTAAAGGGAGGACCCAGTGTGGCCGGTATGAAAACAAGCCTTCTCATTCGTCGGTAAACACTTCGCATGCCAATAGGTCTTCCGTGTTCTGCAAACCATTCATTTGAAATGGGCCTGGTAGTGGAGAAACGGTCCCTTGAGGCCAATAATCTTAGGCGGCGATCTTCACGGTCTGTTGTTCTACGGCGGCGTCCAGTGCCCCTTGCTCTTTGCGTACGGCCTTCTCGAAGCCATGCCTGACAACACCTAACCACAGTATCTACACTTCTTTGCACTCTAACTGCAATTGCCCGAAAAGGAAGTCCAGCTTCCCGAGTCCCACTATACGGCCCCTATCAAACTTACTATGTTGACGAAATCGTACAGGTCTCCGTACTCTAGGCATCGTAACCGATCGTAAAGGATATCAAGAACCAAAATCCGACAACGTTGATTCTTTACTGCGGCTGAAATATTCACTTTTAGAGCGTTAGTGAATTAAAAAAAAGCAGTATAAAAACCGGAATGTCCAGTTGATAAGGCTGAAAATTTTTTCACTTGCTATTTACGGTGAGATAAATACATTCACCAACTTTTATTAAAATAAAACCATTTAAACTGGGTGTTCGGATTTATATGTCACTTAGTATACTTACCAGAAGGTAACCCAAAAACTGTGACTCTAGCGTTCCATTAAATATATTTTTTCTTTGTGTATGAGTATCGTATCACTGTTAGTAACTAAAATATAGATTTTCCTTATTCAGTATACTTTCTTCGTTTGTTCATGTTTTATATATACTAAGTGACATATAAATCCGAACACCCAGTTTAAATGGTTTTATTTTAATAAAATTTGGTGAATGTATTTATCTTACTGTAACTAACAAGTGAAAAAATTTTCAGCGTTATCAGTTGGACATTCCGGTTTTTATACTGCTTTTTTTAATTCACTAACGCTCTAAAAATGAATATTTCAGCCGCAGTAAAGAATCAACGTTGGCGGATTTTGGTTCTTGACATCCTTTACGATCGGTTACGATGCCTAGACTACGGAGACCTGTGCGATTCCGTCAACTTACAGCTCGTTCAGACGACTCGGTCACGATCATTTAATCGAACCGGTAAAAGTATCGAATCTCGCAGTGGCGCAATATTTTAAATCTGCATATTCACACGATGCGGTCGTACCCCATATACGGGAAAACTGCCGATTCGTTCGGACTTGCATTCGGTTCGCGCCACTGGCAACCGTATGGTCGCATGCGGTTGTGTTCGGGAAAAAAACCGAATCGGCCTTCAGTGGCACGTACAATGTATATTGGCCATTTCACCTCCAGTCGCGATTCGATTATCTTGCCGAACGGCACTTGTTTTCGGCTTTAAATAGTTTGCTCATATTTATGGTATATACCTACATATATACAATGGAGAAAATAAATACGGAGCTGTTGATAAGTTTAGTGGAAGCGAGACCCGCTTTATGGGATAAAACACTTGACACATATAAAGACAAAAATTTAAAGTCGTCAGCATGGAGAGAGATATGTTCTCTGTTAAAGGAGAATTTCGAAGATATGGAACAAAAGGAGAGGCAGGCTTTTGGTAAGTATTTTATTGTTTATTTTGACATACATAAATTTACTAACCGATGGCTTCATCTTGCCAAGAAACAGAACCAGCTTCTGTTAGAAAATAGTCAGCAAAAGTTGTTCTTATGGAATTGGCAGATAGTCCTCCTCGTATATTTTGTGCTTTTGGTAAGTTGTCAAGGTGGATTTCTGGCAAATGAGCGTTTTCAAAATTAAACCCGTCTTTTTCTCGGACAAAATTATGTAACACAGTACACGCTTTTACTATCCATATTGCTGTTTCTAGTTTAACATCTAGAGGACGATGAAATATCCTCCATTTATTAGCTAAGATGCCAAATGCACATTCAACATATCTTCTAGCGCGAGTAAGTCGGTAATTAAATATTCGCTTTTTCTTGTCTAAATGTGTACCGCCAAAAGGCCTTAATAAATTGTCATGCAATCCGAAACCTTCATCGCCAATAAACACAAAGGGTACATTTATTTGTGTCTGTTCTAAAGGTCTGGGTGTTGGTATGTTTAAAGCGCCCTGTGTCAACTTTTTCCACAATGTAGATTCTTTCCAGATTGACGAATCACAATCTTTTCCATAGGACCCTATATTCACGTATATAAAACGATATTCTGAATCTACGACTGCTAATAAAACAATAGAGAAGTAATCTTTGTAGTTGAAGTACATAGAGCCAGTGTTATCGGGTTTTCTCAGTCTTATATGTTTCCCGTCTACCGCACCGAGGCAATGCGGGAAATTCGTTTTCATCCAGAATCCATTCGCTATTTCCTCCCATTTATCTGGCGTATCAGGGCATGCCATAAATTTAGTACCCATATTATTCCATATACTCCGAGTAACTTCTCTCACAATATTGCTAATTGTTGAGACACCAACTCGGTAGGAGTAATGCAGATCTTTATACGAACACCCAGATGCTAGATACCTGAAAGGAAGGAACGTTTTATTTTATTTGTTCCAGGTAAGCTGATTTTAAAAAAGTGGACATACATTCGAGACTCGTGGATGAAAGCATTGAAAAAACATAAAGACCAAAAAACAAGTGGCACATCGACCAAACCTTCAAGACTTTATATATATAATGAGCAGATGTCATTCCTGAAAAAAATTACAGATTCAACTGTTTGTCATGAAAACACTAATAATGAAAATAACACCGAGATAGAAGACTTGGATGCAGAAGTTATTGAAGAGAGTGTTCCACCTGAACAACCGAATATGGAAGCAAATCAGTCTGGTAGTACTCCCATCAGTACTTCTACTGCACGCAGAAAGAGGAGTATTAATGAAGTTGATGCCAAAATGATGCGATTCATAGACCATCAAATCAACTTATCCAAGGTTTCAACAGTCAAAGAGGATGAAAATCGTCATCTTACATTCTTCAAAAGTCTTCTTCCATCATTATCATCGTTTGATGAAGATGAAACTTTGGAATTTCAGTCGAGTGTGTTAAGTTTATTGCAAAATATGAGAGCAAAGAAGCGAAGGTTGGCCGATAATATTCAAATGCCATCGCGTACAATTGCCACTTATTACAATAATTGGCAAAATCATGATTATTACAGTCAGCCACAGCCACAAACAATTTCAAGAGTAACAACACCAATGACTAGTCCATATACTGCCGAACCGTCACCCTCTACACAGTCTGTTGCAAGCCAAGATTCTATTTTAGATCTAGATATTTCCAATTTTTGATTTGTTTATTTGTATATAAAATAAAGTTTTTAAAAAATGACACCTACCTTAAGCATATCACCAATTTTTCCTCAGCACTGATACATGTTCTCATATTTGTGTCTTCTCGAGTTAAGTCTTTTTTCACTCTATTAAGTAGGTCATCAAACGTAGAGGAAGACATCCGAAAATAATTGGAAAATTTAATTTCATCTCTTCTTAATTGACACATAAGTGTCCGGAAGGACCCCAAATTAAATCTTTCTCTAATAATAGGGTGTTCCCAATATCTCCTTATTACTCGTTTTTTACAGAGTCTACGATACCAATACATTAAAACCAACATATTTGCATTCATTGTGCCAAACTCAATCAACAACTGACAAGAAGCGTATCCGCGCAAAAATATTATACCGCATCGTGTGAACACTGGACCCGATTCGGTTAAAATGTCGTTTCGGTTAAATTCCCGTGCCGTACCGTATCGTGTGAACGAGTTGTTAGTGAGTTTGATACGGGCCGTATAGCTGGACCTTCTTTTCGGGCAATTGCAGTTAGAGTGCAAAGAAGTGTAGACACTGTGGTTAGGTGTTGTCAGGCATGGCTTCGAGAAGGCCGTACGCAAAGAGCAAGGGGCACTGGACGCCGCCGTAGAACAACAGACCGTGAAGATCGCCGCCTAAGATTATTGGCATTAAGGGACCGTTTCTCCACTACCAGGTCCACTGCAAATGAATGGTTTGCAGAACATGGAAGACCTATTGGCATGCGAAGTGTTTACCGACGAATGAGAAGTTTTGGCTTGTTTTCATACCGGCCACAGTGGGTCCTCCCTTTAACTCGAGAACACCGACGTAATCGCTTTGAGTGGTGCAGACAACGGTCACTCTGGGATCAGGAATGGAACAGTATTGTCTTTAGTGACGAGTCTCGATTTTGTTTAGGCATGCACGATGGTCGTGCCAGGGTTAGAAGGCGACGTCGTGAAAGGAGGAATCCACAGTTTTTTGTTGGAAGACATGTTCATCACACTGTTGGAGTTATGGTTTGGGGTGCTATAGCTTATGGTTCCAGGTCACCTTTAATCTTCATCAGAGGTAACATGAACGCGCAGCGTTATATTCATGAAGTTCTAGAACCCCATCTTTTACCCTATCTTGACACCCTGGCAGATCCAACTTTCCAACAGGATAATGCCCGACCACATGTTGCAAGAGTCACAATAGACTTCTTTCAACATAATGATGTCACATTGTTACCATGGCCACCAAGATCTCCCGACTTATCCCCAATTGAGCACGTGTGGGATATGATGGGTAGGAGATTGCTCAATTTGCAACGTCCTCCTCAGTCTCTAGAAGCACTTCGAGAGGAGTTGGTGGTTGCCTGGAATGAGATAACACAGGAGGACATTGACCACCTGATCAGAAGCATGCCTAGGCGCGTTGGAGAATGCGTAGCACATCATTTACTTATTACGCTTCATTAAGTACTTATACAAAATTTTATTAAAATAAAACCATTTCAACTGGGTGTTCGGATTTATATGTCACTTAGTATATTTTAGTTATTTTACAATACTGTCTTTCATATACGTTATATATTTCTTAGTACTTACCACCCATGCACAAGAAATGTTTGGACTTGTGGGTACTTTATTCGAGTGCAATTGTAGAAAAAGATAAAACATTGTATCAAATAGGAAGCCACAGGTATATCGACAGCTAGTGAGTACAGAATCTTCAGTTGACATCAAATATTGCAACTTTAAAAAATATTATGTATGAAGAAGATTAGAAAAATAAAGTAAGAATATGTTATTAGCATGTTCCTGTTACACTGAGAAAACGTGGTCAATTAAACAGTTCTGGAAGATGTTCAAATGCCGTCATACATTTTTTAGTTTGTCTAAGTTACTAAGTTATTCGGTTTAATTAAACTGAGTTTTCTGGAACCAGTTTAGTTGGAAGTAATATACTATTAACTAATTTGCTTGGAAATAGCAAACCATGTACCTGTTTTACTAAACTGTTTAATTAGCTTGGATACATTAGCTTATCTAAAAACTGTACAACTAAAAGGATAAAACATTTTAATAGAAACAGATAAGCTGTTTATTTGTTTTCGCGAGGAGCTTCATATTCGCCCGTGTAAGTGTAGTAGTTGTAAAATAGATCAATTATGGCAACCAAGTGAAATACTCGAGCATAAGGCGCTTAGTGACTCATAACCGTGGTTAGAAAATTCTCCCAATGAAACCCTCACTGCTGACGTGTCGAAACTCTTTTATTCATCAATATCCAGTTGTTCAAATGTTTTGATATTTAAGATTTGTCATAACAGCTATAATATGCATCAGTCAACAACATGCAATTTGTTCTTTTAAATTCCAAATATAATCCAAATAGTCTAAATAGAATAATTTGTTAAAACTAGGCAAAAACCCTTAAACCTAAACTATTTAAACAAGTTCAAAAGATATAATTAATTTTTTTACTTGGAGAAGGTAAATTAATTTGTCTACTCAAACTAAGTAGACGTTTTAATAGATTCTAGTAAACTGTTTTGGAAATCGGAGTTTAATTAGACTAACTAGGTAAATTGGTAGCTGTCACATAGTTAATTATACCTCTTAATTTGTCTAATTAAAATTTTAATTGGTTTAATCAAACTCAGTGTAGGATTAAAGTAGCTATCTGTACTGTCCAGTCAACAAGCTAAATGTCCGTCCTATTATTTGAACCTGGAAGAAGAAAATTCCTTTAGAACTACGTTGCACAATCCACTACATGTATGATAACGAAAACGCTCAAGTCAACAAGATTATACGACGTCTATGATCTACAAAATGCCGTTTCCAAAGCTTTAAAGAAAATATCGCCCCAAATCGAACAATGGATTTCAAAGTCTTTTTGTGTGGAATGCCCTTGTAAGCGAATCCCATACAAAGTATGATTTTGTAGGTCATCTGCTCTACAGATAAAATTGCAGCTTTGATTTCGTATGCGGGGCTTTTATGTGGTAGGATATATATATTTCAACGACAATTTCGGACAACTGCTCTGCTTTATGATATTGCATTTGGTGTTAGCACTTGTTTATTACTTGCAGCGCGCCCAGAGACTCATTTGAACAGTTTGATGTCTTAACGTTAATAATACAAAGCGTATTTTTCCGTGATTATTTTTACCTTCAATGTATGGAAAAATAACAAAAATCGGACCACAATTTTGCAACAAGTTAAAAAATATATGTAGTAGCTATGAGTATGTTTTGAAAGCGTATGAAATTAGCTTTGTGATGATAAGCATTATTTACGTTAGACGTTTATAAATTGTTGTTGAAAATTTTGTTTTCGAAAACCGTTGTCCCGAAGCCGGTCTTCTAGTAGCCCTTTCGTCAGTCGTCCCTAGAATTATAGGACGCCTTTATGACCTTCTTGATTTTCACAGTATTTTTTCTCCATCAGAAATGTTGGGGCGTCAGCGCTCTCCTATTGTGAGGTTATGTTTTCTTTTTGAATCATAAGAAATTTTAGCTAGAAACAGATGAAAAAAGCTTTATTAGCCTGAAATTTTGTAGAATTCAAAAAGAAAATATAACCTCAAAAAAGAGCACTGAAACGAAAACTATAAAAATGAATGAGGTCATAAAGGTAGTCTACAATTGTAAACAAGGGTACAGTTTTGAATTCTTTAGCGACAAAAGATGCAACGTACACTTCTTTTTCTGCTCCGTACTTCTTATTCCGAAAGGGATCAATAGCTTAGGCCATTCTAGAGGAGCCCCATTTCCTGGTGTGGAAATTGCTATAAATGTTTCCTGAGAAGTTGATATGAAACTGCTTGTCAAAGTATGCCGTCTTGATCACTCCTCATGAAAAAGAATCTTAGTCCGATTTTTCTGCAGGGCCGATGCATGCATATGAATTATCCCCTTTTATTTTTTTTTTTAAGAAAAGTCCAGGCACCTAAATCCTATGATAAAAACAATTATCCAAATCGTCAAATACCAAAACTTTCAGATTCACACTTTTAAAAGTAAACTGGTGCTACCACCTGCTCCAAAGTACCTCTGGAATACTTTGAAAGCTTGTGAATGATCGCTGCTTCAAATCGACCATTCAAACGTGGAAAGTCAAAACACCGTCTAATTACTGAGAGTGCACTGAAATGGCGAAATTATAATGGAGGGTAATTTGTTACTCCTGCAGCTTACTCTGTATGTTCTGGCGTTGTTCTGGCTCCGTTTTATAATGGGCAACCTTTAACCTTTGTCGATTGGGAGTCAAACTCCCAATCAACATGATCATATCTAGTAGACCGTCTTATTGGTTGGAACAGGTAGCTCATATGGTATAAGTAATAACTACCAAACTCGGCAAGTTTAAGAAGGGATACGAAGATTATTTGAGGCATGAAAAAATATGAATCCCACACTCGCTCAAAATCGTCCTAAATCGTGTCTCCCGAGTAGGTTTTACGTATAAATTGTTCTCATAAAGTTGAAAGTCACACTCTCTGTGGAGGATTACATGATTTAGCTTAGGCTCAAAAAATCATTGTCAGAAATATAGGCCCGTATCATCAGTCGTCCCTACAATTGTAGGGCCCTTTATGGCCTCCTTGATTGTCATAGTTTTCTACTTCTCCGTGTCAGCGCTCTATTTTCAGGTTATGTCACAAACATCTATTTGCATCAAATTGCGCTTGCTTTTGAGTTGTATCAGCCTGAAATTTCCTACAATTTAAAAAGAAAGCATATCTTCACAATAGGAGAGCGCTGACGCTGACACGAGACAAATGTAATCTAGAAATTTTTGAAGGAGAGAAAGGAGTATGACAATCAAGGAGGCCATAAACGCGCCCTACAATTGTAGGGACGACTGACGATACGGGCCTAACATGTTTCCTGCAGGGCCTGCCTTGAACTTTGAACCCGATGGACATAACAGAGCACTTACCAGGATGAGGATCCTGTGAGTTTTTTATTTTTTTAAGTAGTAGTAGTAAGTATGCTGACGTGCTACATTTTGTGCTAAAAAAATACCAAAAGTAGTGCAGAAATGTATCTTATTAAATTTCCTGAAAGAAAGCAGCCGAGTAAGTCCTTTTTGTATAAGTTAGCTCGAAATTGAAATGAATATGATTCATTCAAAAAGCTTGTTAGGCATCGAAAAAAGGAATCCTTGGAGGAAACTCAGAATAAAGTTTTACAAGAAGTTGCCGAGAGCTCTGAGATATCAAATAGACAAATTGAGAAAAATTTAGGAGTAGCCAAATTCACTGCCCATTTTATTTTGCATAAAAATAGATATCACCCCTATAAATTCAGGATTTTCCAAGGACTTAGACCAGGGGATAGCGAACGGCGTCAGCACTGTTGTGAGTAGTACCTACACACGATTTTAATTTCCCTTCAAAAATAATATGGTCCGTCGAGAGTATGGTCAGTACCTACCTACTAATGATATCTTTAATCGCCGCAATACTCATTAGTGGACTCAAGAAAATCTGTGAGTTAAAAGAGTCAAGAACGTTTTGGGTGTAATATGTTGTGTGGAATTCTAGCGACCAAAACACTAGGTCCGTTTATTTACCACAGGTCATTAACTGCACAAAAACTAATAACACAAGCATGTAGTGCCTAATGTACCAATGAAAAAGTTGCTTTACATTTTTGATATTTCTCAAAATAAAGTCAGAAAAAAAATCTATTTGGACAAATTTTGGTTTTTCCCAAGTACATCAGTAAGCCATGGAATTTTTACACACCAAACAACGCAGCTTTAACCTTAGCTGTATCCCCCACAGCTATTGAGGTCCCCACGCATAGGATCATTTTCTTGGACGCCCTGAATAGGTATACAACGGGTCCTTAGCTATATCTTAAACTTTTAGTATTAGTGTTCAAGATTGGGTACTGGAGACTACTTACTGAAGAGAAACTGAACACAAACACAAGGTTGACAATACATGGTTACAGGGTGTTCCTCTGATATGTGGTTATACTCCAGACCTTGGCTCTCTAGATCATTCCATAACCAAAATGCGTTAGGTTTCGTGTCTGGAACAGAGTGATTTCATTGCTATAGGGCTTTATTCTCCTTATTATGTTTCTCTAGTTCGACGCCTTTGTAACCATGTCTACTGGTATGCTTCCACGGAGGTGGTACGTCAATGAATCGTTGCCAGGTGAATATTTTTTCTGATTAGTCTGAACAAGGTCACACGAGAAACATCCCTGCTATGCTTTTCTTAACGAATCCTACTTTTTTTTGGTTTATTTATTGTTGTTGAATGAATCTAACCTTTAAAGCTTTTCACAGATGATTCTTTCATACAACTACCTCAGAAATTTCTCGCCAACTCGTACTTCTTTAAAGCAATTGGACATTTCTTTGCTCCTTTGAAGTTCAACACCTTGCAAAAGAAATAGGACTCCATTATCTAGCCGAATTAAACTGAATACTCGATTATTATACATTTCGGCCACGACGATAGCATTTTTCAAGTTCAACGTCAACTAACGTAATTATATTTGCTCCATTTTTGCAGTAAAAACTTTAAGTACTCGTCAACTGGGACATTCTTTCTGAACTGACTGAAGAAATACCCTATTACCCCATCATTAAGGGATGCGAATCATACTGAAGGCAGAAAAACTCTAAATCTAGTATCTAGAAAAAGACTATCTGTGGGAGTAGAGAGTTCACTAGAGTTTTAAAATGCACTCTGCAGCTCCAATTTGAATAAAAATGCTCAAAAAGGAAAGGGTAAGACGATGACGTTGATCAAGCCGGTGCAAAGAGAGCCAGTAAACATTTCATACATGGAATGTGTAAAGTAGCTGATCCCATAAGAAAAGGCTAACCTCTACAATGCATAGTTTCTTACATGACTTGGGTTCGTATTGGATCGGAGGCCTCTACGATTGAAATGTGATTACTCACTGACTAAATGTGGCAGTATGATATCGCTTATACCATACAACCGTGCTTTGTGTAAATGACAGCACTAGCACAGTGCTGCATGTCCAGTCTCGGTAAAAAAAAACATTATTTACAGAGAACCTAGCCAAAAAACAGGGAGGCCCAGAATTTTCAACTGAATTGAGTTTTGTTAGTTAATATAGATAATTACATTGTGGTTAGTTTCAATTTCACTTGAAATGCCTATTTAGTTTGGTTTTCGTAGAAAACGGCAGCACATTGTACTTATTCGATTCACAATTTAATGACGGGCCAGAATATGGTTCATCAGTCCGGTTTCAAACTCTAGCGAACTTCCAGGATTTTCGAGACAGGGATTACCCAGAACTAACCTCTAGTCCAGTCTAGTCTTTAACTAAAGCGCTTCTCCATGGCAGAAGATACAACTCGTACAACTGCCAACTTGATATAATAGAAGGAGAATGTAACCATCATTGACTCCAGTGACATTAATATACACAATATACGTTCATCAAGTTAGCAAGCTTAAATTAGAGATGACTGGATTGAAGCCTGTGTATTTTATTTTAACGCAAAAATAACCGTTGAAAACGTCAATGGCGGCTAGGCTCTTTTATTGCATAAATTGATAGACGCTCAACTTAAACAGCCTTCAAGATCGGCATGATTTTATATCCTGCAGTTATGAAGTGCTGATGAAGGGTTTCAAAGTGAGATATCACTTGGCCCCCCTTTTCATTTAAAAAAATGTTGCGACTACTATGTTTATGCTAACGTGCAGGGTGAAATTTAATTGATGGTTGAAAATACAGGATATAAGTCCTTAGCCCATTTTAGGAAGAAAATATATGTCCTAAACCTCTCAACATTTGAGCTACAGCTAGAATCTTAATAAAAAAATCTTATTCTTATCATAACTTTAGTACTGTTCTAGATATTTTTATTGTAATTTGGCATGCACCTACAAAGCCCATAGGCATTTTTTGATGTAGAATATTTTTGAACATTTTTACCAGTGGCGTGCGTATACTGGAGATTTTTCGAAAAAAATATGGTATGCAATTGCTTTTTTCGAAACTAAAAATCGTTTTTGAAATCCTCATTTATTTTGCAACTATTTCCCGTCCGATGCACCATTTTCGCGTACAGAATCAAAATCATTTTGGCTATTGTCATCAATTGACTTTACTTTAATAAAAATTAAACTAAAACACATTTTACCTACAGACTACCACATGAGATGTTAGCGATTTTGCAATGCAGCAAAAATTAACTCAAGTGTGCAACAAGTTTGGATAATTTCTGTGGATCAAATAAACTAATACTATATAATTTAGTTATCACAAGAATTGTTGAAAATGTCTTCCTTCTGCTAGAATACAGGCTTCCAGTCTCTTTCTCATGGATTGGTGAACCCTTTCAAATATCCCAGAAGTACATGTATTTCTTATGGTTTGGCAAGAAATTAAAATGTCCTGCCTTAGTTCCTCTACGAGGGATGCCTTTTAAGTTTTGCATATAGAAACATAGTAAGCCGCGCGGATCGAACATCAGTACTGAATCTTAACCTCACACTTTAGTAAACTTAAATTCAAAGTTTCACAACAAAACGTGCAGAGTTCTCACTACAGTGAATTTTTAAGTGTCACCAAGTCATTAGAAAAATGGAACTCAACCGAGAACATTTTCGAGCCATAATTTATTACAACTTTCAGAGACAATTATCTCATCAAGAATGCCTTGCTGAGTTACTGTTTGTTTTTGGCAACCAAGCGCCACATCAGTCGACAATTTCCCATTGGAACGTGGACGGGTGAGTCTTAGCGACGGTCCCAGGGTGGGTGCACCAAAAACGGCAGTCACCTAGGAAAACGTCGATGCTGTGTGCAAACTCATCATTCATAGACATGTGACATATCGCAAGCTTGGGGCGTCCTTGAAGATCTCAAAGACCTCAATTCAAAAAATTTTACAAGAAGAATTAGGAGTAAGAAAATTAGTTTCTCGTTGGATACCCCACCTGTTGACTAAGGAGCAGAAAGCAGCCAGGGTCCATTGGTGTCAAAAAACGCTTGACCATTCCCATTCCGGAAACTCAAAAAATGTGTAGAGCATTGCTAGTGGTGATGAATCGTGGATTTATTGTTATGAACCAGAAAATAAACGACAGTCGGCTGTTTGGGTGTTCCAAGGTGAAGAAAAGCCTACAAAAGTCATCCGTTCTCGAAGTGCTTCGAAAAAGATGGACGCGACATTTGTGTCAAAAGCGTGTGACATTGCAACAATTCCTCTTAATGAGCAAAGAACTGTTACTGCGGATTGGTAATGAAACGTGGAATTATTGGACGCTCCTCCATATAGTCCTGATCTAAGTCCTAACGATTTCTTTACTTTCCCGAAAATTAAAAATAGACTGCGTGGTCAAAGGTTCCAGCCACCAGAAGAAGCAGTTGACGCATTTAAAAATGCCGTTTTGTATCTGCCAGCAAACGAGTGGAATAAGTGCTTCGAAAATTGGTTCGAGCGCATGCAGATGTGTATTAATCTTCGTGGAGAATTCTTCGAAAACCAATAAAGTCATTTACAACTACCTACCGTGTTGTTTTATTTCCATGCAAAACTTAAAAGACATCCCTCGCATGGCTTGAACCGGTGTAGTATAAACAAAAGTCTTGAGGGTAGTATAAACAAAAGTCTTGAGGCTAGTATAAACAAAAGTCTTGAGGGGCCCCCACAAAAAATAGTCTAGTTCTGGGAGGCCAAGATTGGGTTTCCCCACGTCCTATCCAGCGATTCGTAAGCGCTTCATTTTGAAATTTCCTAGCATGAATGTACCACATTTCTTTTCTTAATAAAAGATATACATGTTCGAGCAAAATTGGCTAATCGCTTTCAAGAAAATGACGATAGGGCAGTACATCCAGTCGTCCTGGAAGGAATAAGAGTCCTATGAGAAAATCTCCAACTATTTCAGCTCACACATTCACGAAAGACTGCTCCTGATGATGTACCTCCGTAATTGCGTATAGGCTATCTTCGGCCCGTACATGATTATTATGAAAATTTCGAGTGGAACTGCGGGTAAAAACTAGCTTCATAAGTAAAGAGTATTTTGATATCAAATAGGGGGTTTTCAGTAAGTTTTTCTGAAAACCATCGGCAGAAATTTTATCACAATGGAAAATCATGCGGCAGATGTGCTTCAACCCATTGAATATGATAGGGGTATAGTAAATTATCAACAAGTATTTTCCAAATAACAACATGGCAAACATTAAGCATTACCGAAATTGTTCTGGTACTTGTTTCTGGATGTTCCTCAGTTGTGCTTAAACCAGCTTCCTCTAATGCTGGTGTTCTCATTGTGCGATGGTGTCCCTTTAGAATTATTTTCAATGCCTAGACTCCCAGATTCATTCTAGAAATTATTCTAGCATTGAGAATGCTACGACTTGGATACCGCTCTTTATATATCCACCTATCCATAAGCGCATTCCCGTCAGCAAGTCCTTAGGTAAAATTCCTATCTGCTAACTCGGAATTCGTAAATCTTGGCATAGTTTACTTAGTGTCTCTTTATTATTAATTAAATGAACTTTAATAATTTAAAAAACAAACACGTTTATGAATACTTGTCAAAATAAGACCGCAGCCCATTCAATCAGATGTCATTATTTCAAAAACGAAATACTGCAAATGCATGTAAATGGTTTTTATTTTTCACGCGAAAACGGTACACTGGACGGAAAAAAGTTGAGAGGTCAAATTTATTCTGAAATCAATGATTTCAAAAAAATTTTTTTTAAGAGCAATTTTTTTAAATCTCCATCCATCTAAATACCGTACTAATTTACACCCTGTATAGTATTTATGCATAAATCTCATCTTCCCGAATTCCATCGTTCCATCGTCCAAAAAAGTACTGAGGATGAGCCTTTTTGAAAGCACTGTATGTATATGTATATGCTTACATCTGGCAAGTGTCGGTATGGTGATTTGCTGAAAGCTCAGCTGGTCACTGTGAAGAAAGCAGATTTACATACCCTCCGTCACATTTGTCATGTTGTCAGTTGTATTTTCCTGCAAACAGAAGTGCGATACTAGTGCTCCAGCGAGCATTGTGCAGAACCAATAGCAGGAGTTTTCATCGAGTTCTCTTGGAGATGTACATTTTCTGAGGAAAATGCTATTTGATAAGTTTATGTGCAATAAGCGTTTCCAACTGAGAAATGCTAGAAAAACTTTCCTTCAGGCAAAAGAATAGAAAGGAGCTAAATCGAAAACCTTATTTTATTCAAGAGACCAACTTATTTTATATATTCATCAATGGCTTTCGTTGGAAAATGCTAGTACATCAGCCACCCAGAAAGACAACCGTAGAAATTACCCATATTAGTTATAAAACAGCCTATACTCGGGAACCGCAACGGAAGAGCTATGCCCATGCTAACGCGGCATTTTTCTGAATATGGCTGGATACTTGCTCACCGACTTTGTCAATTCGAAAAGATTCCACGATCGCTTCTCTCTTCTCTTTTGGTTCCTAAGTATAGTACAGTAGCACAACTCGCTAAAAATTACGTCGAATTTTTTAGCAAATTTCGTTGACCTTGATACGTACTACCAAATCCAACAGCCAAATTAAAACCGCTGTCAAACTGACAAAGTAATCCAATCGCTACTGCAATTCGTCATTATTCGTCAGAGCGGTCCGGTGGACCTTTGCTCTTAGTTAAAAGTCTCGTCGGTCTGTTAGTCTGTCAGGTCTGGCTACCCAGATACCAAACATGTTTAAGGGGAAAAGGGAAAGAAGGAAAGAAAGGAAGGAAGAAATAGAGCAAAGAATAGAAGTAAATCATTTGAAATAGCTTAAGCACTATTGCTTTGTCTACTCGAATTATTTTGTAACTCCAAAAAAATAATTTTGATCGGTTTTGTATACTGAAATAATTTTGGCTGGTCTGAATTTACAATTTAATTTTGATCACAGTGCGAGGCGCGGCCTGGAATGTTTGCGAACTTGCTCGACTGTGTAGTCTACTGAATCACGCAACAGAGGGTTGCTGTGAGATTTCGCTTGATTATAACGCCACTGCGCCTGTTGTTTTACGTAATCCCTTAAATATAGGATATCAAGATCTCTGTGAATAGTCTCATTTGACACGTACCAAGGGGCGTTAGTAATTGTGCGTAGGGTTCCGTTTTGCAGGACTTGCAGTCTCTGCATGTGCGTCTTGGCAAGAAAACACCAAGCCGCGCATGCGTAGGTGATTTTGGGTCTTTGACCGTTTTATACAACCGAATCTTGTTGATCAAACTTAATTTTGAATTTCTGCACAACTGAGGATAAAGCTGCCGAAAGGTAATTTGGAATTTTGTTTTCAAAATATCAGTATGTTTCTGCCAGGTCAATCCCTTGAAAATGATGACTCCAAGATACCTGACAGATGATAAATGCAGGTTGTCTATTGTACTTAGCCATTCAATGGTGGCGGAAAGATCGCCTGCAATGCCTTAGTGGCGCTAATCAGCGGACTTATTACTTGTTGAAGGGACCTAAGCGCTGTTGCTAGGTCCACATTCTGCGTATTCAAAGTGGGTTGAACAGAGTGGGCAGCCGAAGATGTTGAGACGGCTGCTTCCGCGTATGACTTGCTGCGTCTTTGCGCTATGACTACCAGATTTCGCCTGGGGGTGAATCTGCAAGTGAGACTATTAGCGGGATGCGCCCCTCCACAGTTCGCACACTTTCGCTCCTCTTGTCCTGTGAGGGGGCATAAATGTGTCATGTGGTCGGAAGCACATTTTAAACATTTGGGAGGTGCTGTGCAGTAAGACTGCGCATGATCATACCTTTGGCAGCGGTGACACTGCCCAATAAGTCTAGAGTTCTTTTGAACTTCAACTCTGATTGCAGTATCACGACCACCAGAGGCTTGGGTGCGCCGCCACTTTTTTTGAGTCGGATAATGTGGAGAGGAGTATATCCCCTCTGTTCTAATTCCCCTTTGATCTCCTGTTCCGAAAACATTGCGGGTATGCCTCTGACTACCGCGTGAATATTTCTTTCTGAAGGAAGAGGGAACGTATGATGGGGCAGGGCCTCCTCCCTGAAAAGTCGAACGATTCTTCGGTAGTCATCCTCAGATTTCGGCAAAATCCTGATTCCCGCATCAACGGCAACTGCGCGTTCCATCTTAATGCAGTGGCCAAAGATTGAGAAGATGTGGTCGCTGCATCGACCGTCATAGGACAAGTGGCAGAAGAAGTTGATACGTTTAATGAAGCAAAAGGTTTTGAGGGGACTGACAACTTTTGCTTTTGGAAGAGGTGGGAAGTCATCTGTCTTGTCGGTTTTGTTCGTTTTGTCGATGCGTCTTTTCCTAGACTTGGCCTGGACGAATCCGTCATTTTGTATTTCATCGTCGGTCGATGTCACGTCAGTTAAATTTTCAAGAGGTCTTTTTAAATTGACAGCCTTGTGAGATTTAGAATTAAAATTAGCATTATTGATTTACTGTGTTACCTGGGTGGTCAGGCAGTCTATTTTACTGTTTTGATCCCTAACTGTCTCAGTCAGCTCCTTTATTTGCTGAGCCTGGCTTTCGATGATCAGGGTCTGGCGCTGGATGGTTCCGTCCTTTTCGTCTGCAACATCTGGTGTCATCAATTCCTTTGATTTCTTGGTAATTTCTGTTCTCTCCTTCTGGTTGGGTCCATTCATCATCGGGGACGCTGGGGGATCATTACTTTGACCTCCAGAGTCTATCTCCATGTTTTTAAATCGGGTTGTCTATTGAAAAACTTTCACGAGCAAAAATATGACGTATTGTCAATTATCCCTTATACAGGGCGGAACGAACAACCAATCGCTACTGCTAACTATTCGTCATTTCTTTGTCTGGGCGGTCCATAGGACCTTTGCCCATTGGTCACTGTCTAATGTATGTTAGTCGAATCTGTCAGTCCTGGTTGCCCAGAAACCAGACAAAGTCAAGGAAAAAGAGAAAGGGAAAGAGAAGAAAAAAGCAGAAGAGCAAAGAGAAAACAACAGATGTGCTTAGTTTAAGAGGAAACACCTAGGCTTTTTGACTTGGTACACGGATTAGTTTTGCGGTGAACTAAACAAATTTTTTGACTCGGCTTTGCTAGAGTGTAATTTTGAGTTTACTACAAATTCGCGCTAACTTTTGATTACAGTGCGAGCCGTGGCCTTGAATGTTTACGAACTTGCTCCACTGTGTAGTCCACTGAGTCACGCAACAGAGGGTATCTGTGCAATTCCGCTTGACTATAACGTCGCTGCGCCTGAAGTAAGGAATGTCAAGGTCCCTGTGTAGTGTCTCATTTGAGACATACCATGGAGCGTCGCAAATTGTCCGCAAAGTTCTGCTTTGCAGTACTTGAAGACTTTGCATGTGTGTCTTGGCAAGAAAACACCAAGCCGCACATGCATAAGTAATGGCTGGTCTAATAATCATTTTATATAGTCGAACTTTGTTTATCAAACTCAATTTGGAGGATCTACATAACAAAGGATATAGTTGCCGAAACGCAATCTAGAATTTTGTTTTTATGGACGCTGTATGTTTCTGTCAGGTCATATATACATAGATAGCCTGCGTTTTCGAATGATTAATTTTTATCAGCCACCGTTCCGCCCATTCTAGAACTTCGTCCACCGCATTCTGCAACCCATCGTGAACCAGATCACCAGTACACGACTGGGAACAAGTACAGTGTCGTCAGCATAGAGGTAGACTTCACAGTTGCTGGGGCTAGGGACATCATGGATGAAAAGCGAATAAAGAATTGGTCCTAGGACCGAACCCTGAGGAGCACCGGCCCGTACTGGCCGTGTTGTTGACAAAACATTGTTAATTTTGATCCGAAACTTCCTTCCTTCAAGAAAGAATTTCAGTAATTTTAGAAGCCAAAAAGGAAAACCCTTTTGGATTAGTTTATAGAGGAGACCCGCGTGCCACACCTTGTCAAAGCCTTTTGATACATCCAAAAGCAACATGCCAGAACTCATGCGGAGGGTGAACCCTCTGGTTACATGCTCCACCAACCTGACTGCCTGTAGCTTGGTGCTATGCTCGGACCGAAATCCGAATTGGACGTCAGGAATCACATAGTGATTTGACGAAAAATTCTCAAGGTGACGATAAATCACCTTTTCGGCGAGCTTAGAAGGAGCTGACAGCAGACTTATGGGATGGTAATCCTGAGGAAATATCGAACCCACCTTCTTTGGAATCATGATGACCTCAGCAGTCTTCCACCCAGCAGGGAAGTACTGGATTCTGAGCGTTGCATTGATTATTGTCACCAAATATGTCAGGGCTTTCGGCGATAAAAGCTTCAACGCCTTGTTGGTGATTTGATACCCCCCAGGTGCTTGACGCACCTTGAGGTCTTTAATTTGACTTAGGAGCTCCGCTGGTGTGCAATGTGCAGACTCGGAGGGTTCCGCTAATGTGCTATGTGGAGCCTCAGACGAATCATCTGAAGAAGAGTCATCTGAAGTAGATTCAGTACCTCCGCTAACGCCTTTGGCAGTCAAATATCTCCTGACGGATCGTACGATGTGTTGTTCCTCGTCGAGGTCATTATCGAGATCATAGTTGGGAGAGAACTGTTTTTCCATGGCATCAGCGAAAACCTCGACCTTGTCCTCCGTTCTGAAGACTATGCCTTCACGACCGTGGATGTGAGGGAGTTGTTCTCGCTTTCCGTTTCTGAGTGACTTTGCGACCCTTGAGATAGGAATACTTGAATCAAGCATTCCCGCCACAAAGTCCCTCCATTGCTCGTTGCGGAGTTCGTGCAGTGCGTTTCTCACACGGAGAAGACTTGTAGCCCTACGAATGTCATCAGGATGACAAGACCTTTTTGCCTGCTTAATAGCGGCTCTTTTGTCAGAGATTTTCTGACGAATGTCCGCAGGCAAAGAAGGTCTGCCGTGTCGTTGTACAGGAAGTATAGCTGCATGCTGTAGAGCTGCTTCAAACTTGTCCACTCCTCTTGAGCGGCATCTATTATCGCTATTGCTGATCAGCATAAGAGCAGTGCACCACTGGATCGCTTTTCGTTGGCTGAACGCTTCCAATCTTGGCGCGTGACTCATGCTGTGCAGTCACCGTTTATGCAGAGAGCTATGGTCCCCTAATGATATGGGGGTTCGATTATCGCTTAGCGCACATCCATCTCTTCGTACAGACTATTCCGGTGCGTTAGCTGACAGCTACGGAGAACACGGTATTTAAAAAGTGTACCCCAGGATGACTGCACACCGCCACCAACGCATGTGACAGCTTCACAAGCCTAGCTAGTAAGGCCATCTATTGCACATTCCTCATAACAAATGGCTCTTGGTCAAACTAGCTGACACTCTGGCATACAAACCTGATCAAAAACCTTGACTGCTCCATAGTCCTGATAGGATTTTCAAGTAACAGGGTGTTCAAGCTTAATAAATTCGAAAAATTCAGTTTACGACAAACAGCAGCATGATTTTTTTATCGCACTAGTTCGATGTAGTTAGGACCAAGTGACGAATTCATCAGGTCATATGTATGACGACAAGGTCACATATGTATAAATTATTTTCCACGCTCGGAGTAAATCCTTAAAGTCGCTATTAGTCTTATGCTGCTCACAAAATACAGGGTGTAAACGTTGTGTTAGGCATTATTGAAATGGGTAATAGGGAGCGTCAAAACAAGTCAAAAATTTCATATGACCCATAGTCCAAAAGTCAATAGATTTTTGTCTAAATATCTTTATAGTTTACAACTTTAAGTGCTTTATATCGACCACAATCACCACAACCTTACTAAGTTTTACAATCTAATCTAAAACGTTTTAAATTGGGTAATTAACAAATAAATGGCATTAAGTTTTTCTAAGTTAAGCCAAAATTTGTAGTCGGTAAGTAAGTAAGTTTCATTTAATTGAATATTTAAAACACACATGACAACAGCGTGTCGGTCATCATCACTCTTATCGAACCTGGAATCGATCGCAAACGGTGACAGTGGTTAGTTATTGTTCGCGTATGTTTTCGAATCAAGAGTTCGACGACATGTTGTTAGTTTACGGTGAAGCTCGTCAGAATTAAAATCTTGCAGCTCAAATTTATCGCGATAGATTTCGACAACGGATACACCCAGGCAGAGGGACATTTGTGCAAGTGTGCCAAAGACTTCGAGATACAGGAAGTGTTCAGCCCACTAATATTCGCACTCGTGAAAGGCAGGTTACTGTAGAGCAAGAGGAACAAATTTTAAATGTCGTGGAAATGAATACAGATATCAGCACTCGGGAATTAGGCCGCCGCGTAGGACTATCGCATGCCATAGTCCATAGAATCATACGAGAAAATTTGCTTAATCCCTTCCATGTCCTTTGGAACAGACCTTGGACAACATGCGATTACAACAGAGACGGCATTTGTGGTTTTTTCATGACGGGGCACCACCACACATTTTTAGAGGCGTCATATTTGAATGAACATTATCTAAATCGCTGGATAGATTGAAATGCTCCTGATCCTCGAAAATGGCCAGTAAGATCTCCTGGCCTCAATCGGATGGATTTCTGGTATTGGGGAGAACTTAAAGGGATGGTTTATGGGGCTGGTAAAATAACAACTGAAGCACAACTTCGCGAAAAAAAATTTAATCCGGCTGAAATAATAAATGGACAACTTCGAGGACCTAGTGTAAGAAGAAACTGGGTTCGTCGTAATGAGGCTTGTGTGGAAACTGGAGGACGACACTTCTTTAAATACAAAAAGGTGCAGTGTGGGTTTTAAAAAGAAAAACAATGTATGTATTAAAATTGTGTTCCCTATTTATAAGTGGATGTTTTAATACGTTCAATAAACTTTCACATACCAGGTGAAGCGCTGAGACAGTTAGTGGTAAGTCCGTTTTTTTTGTTTGCATTTTACGAGTACATTGTCAGATAATGAAATAATACCTAAGAGCCAAAAATAACAAACTCCATCTCTTTATTTACACTGCGTTCCGACATAATTTGCGTCTGGCATTGCGGCGTTGTCAGATTTTATTCTACTTTAAAGTCGCTTTTCTCTAAAAAATGCCGTTTTGACCCTCATATTAAATGAAACTTTTTGCTTCTTTTAACCCCCTCTATCACCCATTTAAATAATGACTATCATAACGTTTACACACTGCATATTCAGGTAATCAAGACCTACTTATACTAAACTTTATATGTCGCTAATGGCAACTGTGGTTGCTGAGATCTGCACCTGGTTTCGGGTATAGCGCAAATGGTGAATGTGGATTTTTTTTATTTTGAGTGGCTTTGATACCCGAATATTAAAACTCATCAATTTGATCTGACATTTATTTTCCTATGTCCTCATGCAACTAATAGTTATTGCTAGAGGCAATCCAATTTTGTCCTTTAGATACTATAATTATTGATACTGTCACTAGGAAATTGTGCACATGCTCTACTTTGGATACAAACTAATACAGAAGTCCATACGGTTTGCTTCTCTTCAATTATTGGACGACATTGTAACTGACCAGCACCCGGAGAGCTTCTGCACTGGGATGATGATGCAGCCTTTCTTCGTATCAGGGGATATTCAAATCGCGATAAATATCCCTATAACGAACATACCACGCGACATTTACCATGCTGCTCAGAACTTTATTTAAGAATATTTGAATAAATTCGATGCGTAAATTTCCATAATCACATGTATTATATTTCCGCACAAGTCTTGCTTCAATTTAGTGCCTAACCAACCTCTGAAAGTATTTCGACAACGTCAACGGAAATCTTTTGGGAACACGATAAGCTCCGCTGCGACAAACGAGGTCGTTCAGAACTGCACCTCCGCCAACAATTCACTATTAATGAATCCGTCTCTTTTAGCCTCCGACAAGAAATTTAGAGCTTTACAGCGAGCGTTTCACATTTTATTGGAAGGAAGCAGTGTGTTTTATTATTTTATATTGTTTTTCTTACTTTACGGCATAGACTGAGACTCCTACGAATCAAGCAGAATATGTATCCAGCTTTTATAAACTAGAATCTACTTTCCAATATTGAGGGCACATAAATATACTCAGTGATCATAGAAGCGTTGCACTCAGAGAAAATAATTGCTTCAACTTCATTTTTTGGAATCATCAAGAAGGAAGCGATGACATCCTCACGAAATTTTATTGACAAGTAATAAGAAAAAAATTCATAATGTGTCGGGCGACCCCGCAGCTGAATACACTCCTGTATATGTCTAGGCATCGACAAAATGAGATGATCGTTGTCTGGTTGTGACACCTCATTACAAGAAACTCAAACTTCGTGGATTAGCTCTGGCAGAGTCTGTGGCGGATGGTACAAAGTGCATAGTCTCCTCCCCATCATATCCCACATGTTCGATTGGATTTGAATCCTGTGAACGAGCTGGCCACGGCAAAGCATTAACGCCTGTTTCTTGAAGGAAGTCAGCAGTCATATTGCCTTGAACAAAGAGAAGGGGTGATCGAGTACCATAGGCAATAGCCCCCCAAACCATAACTCTAACAGTCCTGTGTACGACGTTCTCCACGGCGGCGTCTCACCCTTCTACGACCATCGTGCGTACCCACCTAAAATCACGATTCCTCGCTGATGATGACAATGATATTATGCCATTCTGCCCCCAATATTGCCGTTCTCTGCTCCAGTTCAAACGTTGACGACAGTGGTCCGCAGTCAGAGGAAGCACTAACCGTGGACGGTATGAAGAAAGCCCAAAGGCTCGATTGCGGCGATAGAGTGTACACGTGATAACAGGGCTATCTTCTTCTCCAAACCATTGGTCAACGATCTGACCGGTCTCGTAAGGCTAGTTGTCTGAACCACCTACCTTGATGTTCTGTGGTACGGCTCGGTGGATCAGTTGGCCTTATTCGTGTTCCTCGATCTTCTCATATCCACACACGACACACACGCATTACCGCCTTTACAGTAGGACAATTTCGCGGTAGGCAGTAGTTCAACCCCGGTCAAAGTCGCTAACATGGTGATAATTTGGACGTCTTCAAACTCGAGGCATTTTTTTATGCTTAACGCTAGAAAATGAAAGGATACACTAGTAAATGAAAGTGCAATAACTAAAAATATCTGTAATACTCAGCTCTCAGAAACTGATTTCACGTCTCTTTTTATAAAGAAGAGGAACTGGTGGAGTGATTCCTCTTTCCTTTTTTGTTTAAATATATTAATAAATTAGTAAATTACTATAAATGAAATCTAAGGATCAGGCAAAGCAAAACAGCTGTCAAGTGGCGTGAAAATTTAGGCCCTAGCTCAGTAAAGCGGAGAGTAGGGGGGTTGTTGTGAGCGCCAGTGACTCAAGACAGATTAAGCCACAAATCCCAAAGTTTTTAGTCGGAACTTGTTTTGCTTGACCACCATACAAAGAAGAAAAACAAAAAGTAATGATGAAACCTATTAACTGCATACAAAGCGCCAAATAAAACAAGATATCTAAAAAAGAATCATAATATATTGTCAAAACAAGCAGCACTGGAATGCAAATTAAAAGCGCAGACGTTATTAAAAACTACCTGACAGTAAAATTAATAGACTGTAATAACTAACACTGCAAAACATTTACCATGGTACGCGTACGAAGGCTTTACAAATATAGGTCTTACAAATATTTCAACGCCTAAACCTAAACTTATCTGGATAATGGTCTTCTTCCAGTTACAGTTCTAGGTACAGCTGAGATGTCCACAGCTTACAAACGCTCAGGTGAAATACCAGTGGCCAGTAGTGAGCAGTGACGTAACGAATGTCATAAGGTAGGGGCTGCTTGCCTCGTTTCCAAAATTTACGGTATATAAGAAAAACCCTAGAGAGAGGAAGGTACTGCTTAAAAATCTACTGTTTACTCTGTCTAAGACAGAACTAACACATTTAAAAGACTCAAAACTTGAAGAAAAACCCATGTACATTCTCTGTTACTACAGTATATTCAGATAAGAGATAGACCGAACATAAACAAGACCACGTGATCATCGAACGCTGTAACATTCGGCAGGGACGTATTAAGAGTCACGCAGTACATATTTTAGATAGTAGATGCTGCTTTGCGTAACTTTGTAGTAAATTAGCACAATTCGATGTGTATACGATTGGTGATGGATATAGGATCATGTGGGGGTGGGGTAAGAAATATATAATGATGTAAATATACATAAGGGTTTCAAAATTTTCGCTTCGATTTCCAGCTTCGGATGCCGCCTGATGTTTGGTGAAATACAGTCGAATATAATCTCAAAATGGCGTTTAAATTAGCCTAAATTAAAAATAATCGTATATCTCTTAAAATTGCTTTTAGAATATTGATTAGAATATTTTTTGATTTCTAGGTAAATATGTAACCAAATTAAAACGTTCAAAACGTAAAAAAATGTGCATGGTTGAACATTGTCAGAAAGTAGATTCTTGAATAGGTTTTGCCAAAATGGGTTCAAAAATGTCAATAATTAATTAAAAAATACAGTAGCTTTATAATTACTTATAACTTACCGAATTTGATGAACGACATCTTTTATTGGAAAGATGAGCTTGATGAGCTTTCATCATCGCTACTGCCTGAAGCACCAACGTCAATAATGAATGGCTCGACTTGTTCCTCTAAAATATTGTCCAGTTCTCACATTCTCTTTTCAACTTTGTCTCTCACGTGCTTAATACAGTTTTCCCATTTTTGCGCTGTTATTAATTCTAGTGCTTCTTTGAAAAGTCCTTTGAGGTCACAAAATTTAAAAGTTGTATTGTGCTTAGCTATATAATGTTTAACCTCTGCCCATATGAGCTCAATGGGATGAGTTATAAAAGTTTTGTTACTTGTAATATGATTTATCTGCCCCCTGGAATTAATGTTTAGAACCTTGTTCCCAAGGTTTGAAAAACATCCGATTGTTGTCTATTACTCGTATTTACCTGCTGGATTTTTTAATCCGGTGGACAGTCCATCTAGAAAGGCCCTCCTGGATGAAGTTACAGAATCATCAACCGATACTTTACTTGTAGTGTGTCCTGCGTTTACCCACGTTTCATCAAGGTAATAAATCTTCCTGTTTTGATTTCTATATTTCCCAATTTTTGTTAAATAATCCCTCCTCCATAGCACAATTTCTTCTCTATCCAGTAGTAAACTATTACGACCCCGTTTTTTCCATTTGAAATTTAAATGCTTCAGTAACGCATGGAAAGTTGATCGTTTGAAATTTGGCAACGTTGTATCTCCATTTACCTCCTGCAGTACTTTATCTATAGTAGGTATTTCATTCCTAAAGAAGAATTCATGCACTTTCCTCCTAATCGCATGCTTATCAGCTTCATTCAATGATTTAACAATACTTTTGCGATGTTTACTGGTCATTGGCTCAGAAAAGGTGTGATTTTTTTTGTATTGTCTTAACACATTAAACACTGATGCGCGACACACCCCAACTTTGTGAGAAACCTTCACAACAATTTATTTGATGGTTGATGCCTCGTTCTCCTCGCGCTCGATCTTATATATATTCAAAATTACCTCTTTCATTTCTGCACTCAGGTGTCTTTTTTTAAAGCGTTTCCTAGGTGGACTACAGGAGTTTACAACTTCATCGGCAGTATCTGTACTACTGGGCATTTTGCGCAAGCAGTTGATAACAATAACAATCAATAACAAGGTATAACAATAACAACGACAAACTCAACAACTTAATAAGATAACAAACGAAAACGTCCAAAGAAATATCAAATTGCAATGATGCACACGACATACGTAACACGTCTGAACCTGAATGTGACTCTGCCTTGATACGATATGCCGCTCGGCATAGGCATTTAATTGCGAATTGACCAATGAGGGCTCCTGTTTTACGTCGATACGGCGGCGTTAGCGTGATAATCACCCGAACCTTTTGTTTACATCCGGTCTATCTCTTATCTGAATATACTGTAGAATTTTCTTTCTTCAAGGGCAAGAAAATATAAGAATTTACCAAAGTGCTATACCCTCAGGAAGTTATCCCTTGTTCTAAAATAAATTATGGCAGCTCAAAGTTCAAAATCATGATTAATGTAATGTAATAAGGCCAAAAGACAGTGACATGTAGGCACTACCCTATATTTGAATTCGTAGAATGCCAAACAAGACTAAGAACACACTAAGAATTTCAGTCAGCAACAATCAGTATATCAATATCTATAAAATACACAATTAAAATGGTATGTTACCTGTTCATCAGGGTTTTTATAAAGGGGAAGAGATGGCTTCCAACAAAATCGGCTGCGAAACAGCTACAAGGCAGCTACAAAACAAAACTAGAGGAGTGTGAATGGTGGTTCTCCACAATGGCTTTCCACTAAAAGGAATCAGGTATTGAACAAACTTCTTCAGGACAAGCATTAAAGGACGCAGTCCAATGGTATACAAAAGAGAACTTACCGCTAGAGGTTGAAATCCCATTACAACTCCATAAACTGGTGCTTGGGGCGTTAATATCCCAAAATCTGGAAGTTAACGAAAAAAAACGCCCGCACACAACCAAAACTACTGCAGAAGGAAAAATGGCGCTGGGCCGTCTGCGCACGCAACCCCCTAAAAGAAGTTTAAATGAAGAAAACACGTTCGACAGAACATCAAAAGGAACAGATAAAAGCCGGTAAAGAAGGTATCTTGATAGGAAGGTAAACATTCATATATGGCTAGTACGTATAAACATCATAAGATGGCGCGCTGGTTGCCGATGGGCAGATTGTAGGCAGAAACAAATCTGTCTACGAGGGACCAACAATATTTTATGAGGAAATTTCTCAGATAGAAGAAAAATTTCAATACAATATTGAGTCGCTTAGAATCACAGATCAATAAACTATGGAATTTGGCAAAAGAAAATCATTAAAAAGGGTTTGGTCTAGGAATGGGCACTCTATAATCAATAATGAGAAACTCAAATTACTCATAAGCAATCAAAAGGAAAACAGAAACAAAGATAAAACGTTGACACTTTTGCCACAACATTCTTCAAATGTAGTCATTATGTTACCAAAAAAACAAGTTGATGAAATAATTTTTTTCTGGGTGCAACACTTCTAACATGACTGAGTAGACTTTTCTTTTCCGTTACAACATGGCAAAAATATTCATCTCATGTATTCAGCTAAGCCTACTTCTACCAACTCAGTTGGTTAACCGACGATATGAAGAAAAAACTCGTAGAGAAATGTTCGCAATGAAGCTACCGTAAGTAATTCTGTTTCCGCTCTAGCCTCGAAATAACAAATTGCAGAATCATGAATGCCTTTAGGTGGAATGAAATGCATATTTCACAGCTAGAGGCGTAGTGAGAATAATTTTAAAAGATGGGAGCGAGGAGATGCACTTTGTTAAAACGATCGATCAGCTGGAAAGCATTCGTTTAATGTTATTTAAGTTTTTTAGCTATATAGTCAATCTGACAATGGATCACGGACCTTCATCCTGTCATAAGAGCACTCGGATATAAATATTCTCAATATTCTCACGAAGCTTATTTGAACAGAGAGAAGCTTCTGTAGTTCTTATCTAGCATATGCGAAAGAGTAACTATTATGTATTCAAACCTCATGATATTCCAGAATGAAAACATTGCACGCAAAACCATTTATCGAACAATAGGTAGTGGTAGCGACTAGCGAATAGGAGCAGCGATCGAGTGATCATGCTTGTTTTGACGCTCGTCGTAAAATTTAAAGCTATCGAGGCACAAACAACCAAAGTAATTTAGCCCAGCCACTAAAAACAAGCTTGAATGTTTGTTTGGGTCATTTTTATTTTTTAATACAAAAAAAAGAATTATTACTATGCTCTCTATTTTATTCTTATTCTTTATTTATCAACTCATACCTATCGAAATCAAATTGTGATAGAAGACTAAAAAATTCGATATTTTACATTCCACTCTGTGATCAGCTATGATTTGCTTGTGTTGGAAACTCAATGGAAATCATTATCTAAAAATGAGATGTATTTTTATTAAATAATTACAACCGCCATCACCGCTTATAAGTAATAAGGTGCTCAAGTAATCTAATAACAGCTATCAAACAATGATTAGGTATTGGTATGATTATTCAAGTCTAAACAGTCAAATTGTCCAAGGACTAATTATATTTTTTATACTCTCATCGGTCAGAAACATTAATAATGTTTTATAATAGCAGTAGTAATTCACTTATTGCATTGACTCTAAGGTAGTGATTCCTTTGGAGTATACTGTTGGTTACTTGACTCGATTTATGACAAATCATGGACAACATATATATGCTACAAATAAAAGTAAATATGAATAACTATCTCGAACATTGGGACCGCTATGGTTACGTGGCATATTCAACCATATCCAATGACTTTAGGCGCAATCTATAACTTTCAACAATTTATATCTAGCAAGCAGCAATGGTAATTTCGCGGGTTTATCTAAGAACCAAAAACACGTCACTTGTTGCTTAAGAAATGGGTACCCTATTAGATATTATATAACTTCTCAAGTAGGAGCCAGGGGCCGGGCATATGACCCTCCCTAATGGACACCAATGCCAACCAGCCTACTTAAGGCGGCTCCGAGTTTCAAGCCTTTTACAAGGGTTCAGCTGCTTCGAAACTGATACTCCATTTTTCAATATTTTTGAATGAAATTCATACAGTATGTTGCCCAGGGTGCTATAGGAGCACTTTTTGAAATTTTGTTTTTGCACAAGTTTTATGATGGGTTGAAGTGCCCACTTGTTCTGTTCAACTTAACTTAACCAACTTAACTTTCAAAAGAACCTAGTAAAAAGAAAGGAAAAAGTGGCTCTATAGCACCCTGTGGGGTTTTGTTTTCAGCACACTGTGAAAATTTCAACTAGAAATATCAAAAAATAAAGCGTCAATTTCGAAACGCGCAAACCGCTACAAATCGTATTTTGGACGAATTTTGTTTCGTGCCGCCAACCCAGGCGTTGCGACGTCATGTACGGACGAAAAAAGGACGTATTCAGATAATTTGGTGGCCCTATTTCATAAAATATCGCGTAGATGAGTCGTTCTGCAAATAGGTACTCATAATCGCGATCGCTGATACTCCTCGATTTTAAAGCCGTTTTACTTCCCACGCCATTGCCGAGGAAGTATTGTAATCGCGAAAAATTTCTAAAATGAGATGTTATGCTTTTTCAAGTCTCATATGACATCTACATCTCGAAAAACTGTATCACTCATCATCAACTTGGAAATTACTTTGCAAAGCAATAAACAGGTAGGCTTATATCTGTATTAGGTACATGTCTTGTCTACTGTAATAGGTAGATGGAGGTGATACTGCCAGAAATGGATGTGTGCGATCAATAAGCAAACCACAAGATTGAACTGCCGTTTCCAATGATTTTTGTATTGCCTTTTTTTATTGCATTACTAGAAAACTCGGTTGGGTATATGATGGAGTTTACTAGAACTTTACAGCTTGTTGTCTGCCTTCTTCTACAAACTTCACCAAATCGAGACGGTGTCAACCTTATCCTCCGATGAAGACGCCACAAAGTACAGTCCTGTGATTTAGTGACTTGTTCGATCTGCAAAATCTCGTCGTCACTTTTTCTAAGTTTCCCTAAAAATTCTTGCTTCGCAACCTCCAAATCAATGTCATTCATGTCAAGTTTTTGACAGAATTCGCCATAAAGCTGTTCATTTTTTTTGGACTTGCTATCCGAATTGTTGGACCACATAGACAGGTCGCTCGATACTGTGGCTCACTACAGCTGCAGCACATCTTCCATGGTATGACCTCTTCTTGCAGTAATTTATCCGCTAACTCCCCAATGTATTTTGCGATCATAGAGTTGAACTGCTCCACACTATTGTTGTCCTCATCATGAATTAAACTCACTGCATTCGTAATTAAAATTGTCGCATATAACCTTTTATTGTCCATTATCAACCTTGATAAAAAAGGCACTCAAGAACAATCACACCAACAAGAGTACAGCAGAACAATGCAACAACAGAATATCGACGAACAGTAACAAGGGTAGAACAATACTAAATGATCACTTGCTGAGTACCAAAATAGGAAACGATTTGCATGCTAGATCGCTAATCGAAATCCGACTCTGTTATTATAAAAATTTACCTCGGTACACACCCGCAGTCATCCTTTCCTCTTTTAAAGTAGCGCCTACGATCATCTAAGACCAGCCCACCCTCGTTTTCTATTCAACCCCCCGTTACCTCAGCAGATGGTGCTCGTGATTGTAGAAGCCCCGTTAATACAATGATAAAATGCGTGAGAAGCTTTGATATTTCTACGCTTTAAAGACTCGATGGGGTACAGAGAAGACCAATTCAACTAAACGCTTAGCGAGAGACTTATTGCCGACTATTTTACTAGGCGTGTAAGTGAGGGGAAATGGGTTGAAATTCCACCAATAGTGAGGCTAATGATGATGCGCAAGGTATGTGATGATAAAACCAGACCAAGGGGCCCAACAATATGTTTCTATTTTCTGGGTTTGACGAATAATCCAGACAAGAATTTAGATTAAAAATAACTGCATTCAAATCCAACTAGAAGAGGAAGGTAGCCTTGGCTGACCAGCTAAGATGCAAAGTACAAATTCTCAGGGTGGCAGCCTTGTGCAAAACGAGGTCACGCCTAAACGAACGTGATTTTTTTTCAAGTCATGGTTTCGAAAATGTTCACTTTCTTTATCAGGGCATACTACAAAGAATGTTGAATGTCAAATAAACCCATTCCAATTTGAATGAAAAAAACTACTCACAACGTGAAGTACTCTTTCAGGACGAGTAGTCAAAAAAAGAAGGAAAACCATTAATTCACGTAAAACATTAACACCAAGAATGCAAAACTATAAAATTATTTAATTTCCACGGTATGTCATCAGTTTATAAAATGTTAAGCAGGTGTTGCTGAATCAACGACTATTTGGTGTAGAAGTCCACAAATTTAATTTTGAGAAAGAACTTAATATGTGTCCAAAATCGAAAGGAAAACATCAAACTGCGCAAGTACACATTCGAAGCTAGAGAGGGGGCCGAGTCATGAGCATCTTTATATGTAAGTACACTATCGGGCAAAACTGCTGTTACTTGCAAATTCAATCGGGACGAAACTTCTTGGCTCAAAAAAAGTAACTATTGAAATGTTATTGTACTTGAAATTGATTGTGGGTGAAAATTGTTATATGTGGTCAACTTTAGCAGGTCCGAGACAACAGTATTTGAAAAAGGAAAGGCAAAACCAGATGAGGCCAGGCCGTTGACTCAAACACATAAACAACTCGCACTTTACCGTTAACAACAGATAGTGAAAAAGTGTTGATAAAAGAGCAAATTTCTAAAAATAGAAAAAAGTAGATATATGATTTATTCACCCAAAAACAGCATTATTGTATAGGAAAAACTTGTCAACAAAGGAGTGCTGCTAAAGGAAAGTGACGTTAGTGTATGAATGATTCAATGCAAAAGAGAACAGAACTTTATCTTTAAGGGGAAAATAGATAACATATCTAGTGAGACTAGGTGGTTGGAATAGTCCAATCACTATTATCAACATATGATGGGAAAAAACGAAAAACAGATTAACCAATTACAATAGTGAGGTAAAGAAAAAAAAATAAATTCTTGGAAAGTGGAATCTTTCAATCTCAAAAAGGAATACTCGAATCATTGATATCTGACTCCCTATTAAGATTATTGGGGCAATTATTGATGTAGACTGTTTCAATAAAAAGTCTTTTTTGATGATTTGATTCAAATCAAGCTACACGCAGTACGAATTATATAATTTGTTTTAGTCACTCATAAGGAATCTTTGTTCTAATATTAAGTATCACTCGACCTCCACTTAACAAATACTGGCTTTTCCATGGATCTCAGCTTATCTACTTTTTATGTTTCTCACTTGTTCCTTGGAGAGGAGGGATACCGAAAGAATTATCTTACTAATGGCAATAATCGAAGCTGGCTGACCCAATATCTTTAATCGACTGATGGTGATCCGACCTAGGTAATTGGGTTTCCCTGTCACCTTGGTACGCCTGTGTGGTGAAAGTAAACGCCTAGGGTACTCTGTGTATTTTTATTTATTTTCTCTTTTCTTACTTTCCGGCTCACCTCTCTACTGATTGTGTATTCTGGGAAGCGGGGAACAATTTCCGCTTATCGCAGCTCACATACGATCCGGAAAAAGAACTCGCTAGCTTGAATAGCTCATACTCATCATTTGACCGACAAATAGAGGGTAGATAAACCTACTGCTATCACTTACCTGAAGCTGTTTGTACGTAAGTGGGATCCTAGTATGAGTTGGAGTAACTAGATGTCAAAGAGTTATCTCATAAACTCGTCGTTCAAACCAAAAACGCTAGTGCAAGAAGATCACGTAACTCACTTCAATGAAAGCTCCAATCACATATTTCAATGTGCAGAAGTTCCAGTACTTCGGGAGTGGGCACAACAACCAGGTTAAGATACCTTTAGATATCCCCTTACTTTCCCACGCTAATTGTTTCCTTCGTTACTATTATATATATATACTAAGTGACACATAAATCCGAATATATATATATATATATATATATATATACTAAGTGACATATAAATCCGAACACCCAGTTTAAATGGTTTTATTTTAATAAAATTTTGTATAAGTACTTAATGAAGCATAATAAGTAAATGATAAAAATTTCAAAATGATTGCACTGCTTTAAAGCCTTTTGACCTTTAATAATGTGTGGATGCACCCTGATGTGCTACGCATTCTCCAGCGCGCCTAGCCATGCTTCTGATCAGGTGGCCAATGTCCTCCTGTGGTATCTCATTCCAGGCAACCACCAACTCCTCTCGAAGTGCTTCTAGAGTCTGAGGAGGATGTTGCAAATTGAGCAATCTCCTACCCATCATATCCCACACGTGCTCAATTGGGGATAAGTCGGGAGATCTTGGTGGCCATGGTAACAATGTGACATCATTATATTGAAAGAAGTCTATTGTGACTCTTGCAACATGTGGCCGGGCATTATCTGGTTGGAAAGTTGGATCTGCCAGGGTGTCAAGATAGGGTAAATGATGGGGTTCTAGAACTTCGTGGATATAACGCTGCGCGTTCATGTTACCTCTGATGAAGATTAAAGGTAACTCCAACAGTGTGATGAACATGTCTTTCAACAAAAAACTGTGGATTCCTCCTTTCACCAGGTCGCCTTCTAACCCTGGCACGACCATCGTGCATGCCTAAACAAAATCGAGACACGTCACTAAAGACAATACTGTTCCATTCCTGATCCCAGAGTGACCGTTGTCTGCATCACTCAAGGCGATTACGTCGGTGTTCTCGAGTTAAAGGGAGGACCCAGTGTGGCCGGTATGAAAACAAGCCAAAACTTCTCATTCGTCGGTAAATACTTCGCATGCCAATAGGTCTTCCGTGTTCTGCAAACCATTCATTTGCAATGGACCTGGTAGTGGAGAAACGGTCCCTGAAGGCCAATAATCTTAGGCGGCGATCTTCACGGTCTGTTGTTCTACGGCGGCGTCCAGTGCCCCTTGCTCTTTGCGTACGGCCTTCTCGAAGCCATGCCTGACAACACCCAACCACAGTGTCTACACTTCTTTGCACTCTAACTGCAGTTGCCCGAAAAGAAAGTCCAGCTTCCCGAAGTCCCACTATACGGCCCCTATCAAACTCACTAAGTTGACGAAATCGTACAGGTCTCCGTACTCTAGGCATCGTAGCCGATCGTGAAGGATGTCAAGAACCAAAATCCGCCAACGTTGATTCTTTACTGCGGCTGAAATATTCATTTTTAGAGCGTTAGTGAATTAAAAAAAAGCAGTATAAAAACCGGAATGTCCAACTGATAAGGCTGAAAATGTTTTCACTTGTTATTTACAGTAAGATAAATATATTCACCAACTTTTATTAAAATAAAACCATTTAAACTGGGTGTTCGGATTTATATGTCACTTAGTATATATATATATATATATATATAACAAAAAGTAGGAAAATAACGAAAATGATCATTTTCTCTTTGTAGATCCTTTGAGCTTCAAGTACCATAGCAAGTGGCTATAACCGGCCGCGTGATGGTGGTTAGACGTCTCCTTGAAAATTCGAAGTCGTATAGCCATTTTATACTAGAATGTGTAGGTTGGCTCTTGTTGTGGATTTCGTGTGTCGTTTTTTTCCCCCTCCAACTTCGTTTCCTCAGGTTACACCCGTATCCGGATGTGTGGGCATGTGTATCTACTTTTGTAGTTTCATATGTGCTTTCGTTTCGGGCCTGATGAAGCCAACCAGCAGAAATACGTATCGCTCGGGTTACCTATCCTATTTTCTGATCGAATCCACTTTCCTCCTTTTTGCGTATATATATATATATATATATATATATATATATATATATATATATATATATATATATATATATACTTGACATATTATTACTTCTTTGTTGCAGGCTGGCAATCATTGGTGAAGCCTTGAACAGTATCCCATCATTTAATGGTAATTATATTCAAGATTGGAATTGAATAGTGATAATTCACAGACTACAGCTTATAAGAACCTTCGCTTTAATATGCCATACCATCCTAAGCTGAATAATTGCAAGCTCCTGCTTCCAACTTCTAGACATATGGATACTACCTTATGTCTAAGTGTATAGCCAAATAATCACATTTTCTCATATTTGAACTCTGACTCCAGTATTAGCTACGCTTTTGCTGACTTAATCCTGAAGAAAGTGATGAAGATTGAGCCTGACGCAAACAAAGTGGAAATAGACTTGTGACTTACCATTTTTAAGTAGCTAAAAGAAGTGCGCATGATATGAATATTGGAGGAAATTGCCTTTGTAATAGGGCCTTTGGATTTTCAAACCCCCCCCCCCCCCCTCCGATTGTTTCCCATCCCAACAAGCGGTACGCAGTCTTCACTCCCACGACTCATAACTGATTACAATTTGACCTTTTTGTCACTTGTACTATATACTGCAGGGCTACGCCGCGAGGTAAGCTAGATCCGCGATGACCATTAGATATAGAGAAAGAGATGAATCAAGTGAGTAGTCTCATGAAAAGGAGTAAGCACTTGGAGGAATATATCATATTAAATAAGGTATATATATATCATGTCATGCCATTAAGGCAACGTAAGATTTGATATGTTACTTAATGAGCATTGAAATTAAACTCTGAAGTTCCTAAAAGCGTATACTGAATTCATTTATATATGGCTACTGGTGAAACAGTCATAAATGTAACTCTAAGCAAAGATATGCAAAATATCAGAGGGACATTAATAGACATAGTAACACATTTTCATCATCAACCAAAAGAATGATTATGTCTACAAATATTATCTCGGAGACCAAGATTAAACTGTTAGTACAACAAATGCTGAAAATTAAATAAATCACCCTCGCGAAAAGTCACAATTTCCGCTCCTGCGACCAAAAGACTAAGATATGTGTAAGCCTGCTCTGTTCCTAATATATTCTGAATCCTTGCTCAAGTATAGAATCTTAATTGATGGTTGCCAATTTTTACTAACTATCCGATTTTGACACCTATTTTTCAGTTTCTTGAAATTATCTTATTCAATAGAAATATTCAGCTATAGCTTATAAAAGTATAATGTGCATCATGCTTAACGTTATGAAATAAATGTGATACGATTTTGAAACATACTATTAGCTACTTTTCGTATTTTTTAATAAATAACAAAATGGGTTCGATTTTGAACACTTTCCTCTGACAACAACAGCAGCTAAATTCTGAACGTTAGTTTACTAAGATAGTGGGATAGATGGGAACTATTTCATAATGCCTCTGAGAATGGTTCTGATGGACGCAGTCATTAATCGATAGAAAAGCAAAAAGTCAGCAAATACAGGTATCATACATGATGCCAACAGGTTATTGAGTCACTTCTCTATCGCAACCTATGAGAACCAAATGACAAGGAGGTCTCATTTGTCAAGAAGCAGAAACTTTCGCATCACTTCTAAATAATCTGAGAAAAATCACAAATGTGAATATTATTAATATTTTACTGATTTCGTAGTGTAAAACGTTTTGTAGATATTTTTTTAATGATATCACTGATCAACACTGACTTTAGTGCAAAGAAGCTGTAACTTTTTTCGCCTTCGGTTCTTATAGTGATAACAATTATACTTACTGCCTTTTCATTCCGTATTGTTTACCTATTCATTGAATGTCTATAGTTTCGGATTAGTAATGGAACAATTGAATATACCCAGGGCAGTAACTTCATTCATATTATTGTGGCACTACAGCTTTCTGTGGCCATACCATATATTATTCCTGTTTGCCTGCACCGTTTTCAGTTCAGCAGTTAATTATAGACAGGCGAATCCAGGAATATAGATAATGGACGTACGACCTACTATCAACAAGTTGTAGCATAGGCGACGCGCCACGCTAGATGCTATCAATGTTCTACACTAATAACGGCCTCACGAGTTTCACAGACTAGGTCCAAAGTCTAGAATTAAATTGATTTTTATAAAGGCCGTCTGTCACTATACGAAATTTTGTGCTAGACATAGTACGCTAAATTTCATACAAAATTAAGGATTGTGTCAGAGAGTATGTAGTACTTAATTGTGTATGAACAAATTGAGTGCTAAATTGTGTAGTACCTGTTCTTAATAATATCATGCTAAAAGTGCACAAACGCCTCCTTTGAGTTGTGTCTCAATAAACATTTTTATTATTATTATTATTATTACTGCGTATTTGCAGCAGTACAATGGTTGCTAGAAACGCTACGTGGCAAGGAATTACATGTCTTGTGTTAACTCCTTGATATTTTCTTGCTGTTTGGTGACGATTAGATGAGATGACATTTTGTTGACAAAAATAAACCTAACCGCAAACACTTTCATCAGTTGTTGTGATCAGTTGCGTTCATCAATTTCGCGAAACTCCCCTGATTATGCTGTTCTACTTGTATCAGGTAACCAAATAAGTTCGTGGGGTTGCTGTATATCTCACATTGCCATGGATGTTGTTGATCGATAGCGATTGTTTGTTATCTGTTGTCACTTTAGTATGAATCCGTCTTTTCTCACACACATAAAAAGTTCCTGAAAATTGTTACATATCTGGTTTTAATAATTGAAACTGGCGACGAATAAAACAGTAATTCGAAGTTATTTACTGTATGAGTACAAACTTGGTACAAAAGCTGCAGCGACGGTGCGAAAAATATGTACCGCATTCGGAGATGATGCCATTAGTGATCGAACAGCACAAAAGTGGTTCAAAAAATCTTCTTCGGGACATCTCAGTTTGAGCGATGAACCGCGCTCAGGGAGACCAAAAATCATGAACAACGAGGATCTTCGACAGGTTGTGGACGCAAATTCCAGGACAACGTGCCAACAACTTGCAAATGTTCAGAGTCCTGAAACTATTCGTTTGCATCTTCATCAGCTAGGAAAGACGTGGAAGTTAAGCAAATGGGTCCCACATGAACTGACAGATGATAACAAATCAAGTCGTCTTACGATTTGTTCAGCAAACATTTCACGCAACGCTAATGAACCATGTCTTAATCGGTTATTAACCTGCGATGAAAAACGGATCGTGTATTCGAATTATAAGCGTTCGTGTCATTGCTTGTCGCCTACTGATTCGGTACCACACACGCCCAAGGCTTCCTTGCACCCAAACAAGGTTTTGTTGTGTGTTTGGTGGACAGCAACTGGAATTGTCCATTATGAGCTTTTGGAAAGGGGTCAAACCATCACTGCTAACATGTATTGTGAGCAGCTTCAACGAGTACAAGCAGCATTCATCCAGAAACAGCCTTCTTTAATCAATCGGAAGAAATTGATATTCTTGCAGGATAATGCCAAGCCTCACACCGCAAAAGTGACCCGAGAAAAAATTTCTGAACTCGGCTGGTTAACGTTACCGCACTCACCATATTCTTCCGACATTTTGCACAGTGATTATCACCTTTTTTTGTCTCTTGCCAACGGTATGGGGCACCGACAGTTCACAACTCGAGATGGTGTAATGAATGCAGTCCGCCAATTTTTTTACTCCAAATCCAGGGAGTTCTACAATACCGGCATACCAAAATTGCTTCCACGTTGGCAAAAGGTCATTGAATGTGATGGTAATTACCTCGACGAATAAATAGTGTCTTTCTCAATAAAAACTACTACTAAAAACCGCACGAACTTACTTGGTTATCTGATAGATTGATATTCCTTCACATGAGCTTCAGGACATGTTGAGACCTTGCAATAATTATTATTGCACTTGGCTTCATACTTGTTGCGCCCATGAGGTTCTATCTAGCGAAATCTCTCAGCCTGGAAATCGATTGAACGTACACATACATGTATGTGTATAACTATGTGTGCATGGCTTGAAACTAGAAATATACAATCTGATACCTGGATCTATGAGGTAGAATACAATGAGAGTGATGAGTAGGAAGCAGTTTGAAAAAGCAAATAGGAAAACTAGTCAGTTGGTTGCTACTAAAATTAAAGGTGACACTGAATAACAGTGACCCCTCTACCACCATTAACCAACATAGTATTGTGCTTTGTAGTAGTCGTCAGACCACTATAGGTCTGGCTGTTTGGATACAGCTGACGGTAGACAAACAGACCCTGTTCAGCCAGTGTTCATGCAATTTTTGGCAAAGTACTTGAATGATAGTAGCTTGGTGGGTACTACCTGGGTAATGATGTAACTCCTCAGCAGCGTACGTAGGACCCACAACTGGTAGGGTCACATTTATTTTTGGCAAAACGCAATACTAACCTTTTCAGTAGACCTTATTTGCTTGTCTGATTTTTTACATCTCTCTCAAAATAACGACCTATACCGCGCCGATGATTGCTAAAAAGCATGAGACGACGTTGTACCGATTCGTTATGGTCACAAGCAAAGAGATTCTATTTAGTCTGTACTCAGTTTGTTACGGTTAAGTGAGCTTGGTTGATTTGATTATAAAACGCATCCATGTCACATGTCTTTCTATCTAATCTATCTAAATATTAATAAATAATTCTAATACTCATAAGTAGTAACATCGGTTACAAACTGCAGCTAGTTTTGTGGTTTTCAACATCATTTCTCAAATGCTCTGTATACTGTTTACCTCAATTTCATCTTAAAATCATCTTAAAATCAACACCACCAAGACAGCTCCTAGGCATTGATTTGATTAACTGCTCTGCTGACTGCTAAATCTAATTTCGTTTCTTAGGAGCTGAATTTATTTTGGAGCTAACTTGATTGAGAGCCCCATCGCACCTTTCAAGACCAGTTAATTGACCTCTCTAATTCTACGTAGCAGCAGATTGTGGAATGAATTGCCCTGAGCAGGAATTTATTCCATAGCTAACTTTACTGACAGGATTATCGAACACCACAAGGTCACCTCATTAACTCAACGTTACTGCAGGCTTACATTAGGATTCCTAGAACAAAAAAAAATGTAACAGCTGCAGCAAACTGAACAAACGAGATCTCATTCAAGCATATTTCCAACCTCTACAACTCCTCTGTAGACAGTTATAATAATGCAGTGACAAAAAGCACAACAGGAAAATGAACAAAAAACCAGGCCGAACTTTTTTCTTAGGATGCGATTGGAGGTATTAATGGCCAGCCTTCTAAATGCTAAATCCACTAAAGGTAAGAGTCAAATAGAAAAGTAAGACTTTTTTTTCTTGCTACTGTCAATCTCTTTGTGAGCCAAAAACACAAAATACACCGTTTGTCTTTGAGGTGCCGCGCCACCGACTGCATTAGCGTACCCACTTCCACATTCATAAGAAAAAATTACATGGATTACTCTTAATGTCTATTGAAATTTAAAATATTATTTTTTTTTCTCAAATGTCTGGTAGTATTTTATGACTAAAAACGGGATAATTTCTTTAATTAATGCATCAAGTTGTAAATTTAATCAAGAAGGACTTATTTATTTCTTATTTACTTCGTCGCCGACGCTGGTTGGATGCAAACCCAATGATATTAAAAAGAACGGCGGAACTCTTTGAGCCAGACCCATAGACTCCTCTGTTCCTATTCTGGTATGGGCACACCGGCGTATTCAAGGGAGGGATTTGGGGCTCCTCGTAGTTTCCCTTCCCGAAGCGTAACAGCTCATTAGGCTTCTTCTACATATTACAGCATGTTATACCTCTTGTGAAGTGTGCTATCCGGACTAAGCGAGTTCCCCCCCCCTGCTATACAGTTTTCTATCTCCACGACCCTGGATCCTGAGCCTCCTCCCAGATCTTTTTCTGGATAACACCACTGGTTGAGCAGTATCTCAATCTACAGGAAACGATTACTATCACGAAATCAACCACAACAGTGGCTCCTACAAATCACTTTTATGGGCACCTTTAAAATTTCCGTCATCGGACTAAACTAGGAAGTCACATATTAATAAATTTAATGAATCATAACTGATCATAATTGTTTGTATTAGCATTGGGAGGATTTATGGAAAAGCAAAAATTCTATATACTTGGATTTCTGCTTAAAGTGACTGAACCTACCAGTAGGTCTACAAAGTAAGTAGCGCTAATTTAGTAAACGTTTTTCATATTTAGATTTTAGAAGAGAATGTTCAGTTTCCATACGTTAAGTAGCCTAGCACTAACGGCTTGTCTATTCAATACCAAAGATCCAACCTACCATATCAGAAATAAATAATCAAACAACCTGCTTCTGCCTGAATCTATAATTTATTGCTCGGACATTACCTTCCAGTATCAGTAATGTTTTTTAGACTGTCTTCGGCGCTAATGCAACGTTGCAGTTTAGTATTTTGGGAGGCCAGAAGATGAAGGAATTATGTGCAACTTCGATTGTACAAAAATCTGCAATCGAAGTTGCACATACCTCTTTCATCTTCTGGCCTCCCAAAATACTGAACTGCAACGTTGGATTAGCGCGGATACTGTAAGGTAATGTCCGAGCAATAAATTATAGATAAAAGGAACCGCATTCTATAGAGGTGCGTGGCTTAATTGAGTTGTCTCCAGTGGCGGTGGGCTATTGCTGTTGATGAGGTGCAGGTTTAATTAAATTCTCAATATGGTGTGATTTTCAAAGCAGATTACATCTTTATTTGTAATATATATCCAGACTTTTCAAAAGCAAAATATTTCCTTCAAATTTCAATATTCAGGCAGAAGCAGGTTGTTTGATTAATTCTGATATGGTAGGTTGGATCTTAGGTATTGAATAGACAAGCCATAAGAGCTAGGCTACCTAACGTTTGGACACTTCTAAAATGTAAATATTAAAAACGTTTACTTTACGAAATTAGCGCTGGCTATTAATCCTTCTTGCAACTAATTTCATTAGCTCTGAAAAGTATTTCATACGTATTCAGTTTAACCACTTTCCGTGTCTATACAAAACTGCATTCTGGTCTACATGCTTCTTACTTTGTAGACATACTGGTAGGTTCAGCCACTTTAAGCAGAAATCCAAGTATATAGAATTTGTGCTTTTCCAGAAATCCTCCCAATGCTAATACAAACAATTATGATCAGTTATGATTCATTAAATTTATTAACATGTGACTTCCTAATTTAGTCCGATGACGGAAATTTTAAAGGTGCCCATAAAAGTGATTTGTAGGAGCCACTGTTGTGGTTGATTTTGTGATAGTAATGGTTTCCTGTAGATTGCGATACTGCTCAACCAGTGGTGTTATCCAGAAAAAGATCTGGGAGGAGGCTCAGGATCCAGGGTCATGGAGAAAACTGCATAGCAGAGGGGGAAACTCACTTAGTCCAGGTAGCACACTTCACAGAAGGTATAACATGCTGTAATATGTAGAAGAAGTCTAATGAGCTGTTGCGCTTCGGGAAGGGAAACTTCGAGGAGCCCCAAAGCCCTCCCATGAATACGCCGGTATGCCCATACCAGAATAGGAACAGAGGCGTGGGGTCTGTGGGCCTAACTCAAAGAGTTCCGCCCTTCTTTCTAATATCATTGGGTTTGCATCCATCCAACGACGGCGACAAAGTAAATAAGAAATGAATAAGTCCTTCTTGATTCAATTTACAACTTAATGCATTAATCAAAGAAATTATCCTGTTTTTAGTCATAAAATGTTACCAGACATTTGAGAAAAAAGATAATATTTTAAATTTCAATAGGCATTAAGAGTAATCCATGTAATTTTTTCTTATGAATGTGGAAGTGGAACAACCAGCGGGTACGCTTATGCACTCAGTGGCGCGGCACCTCAAAGACAAAAGCTGTATTTTGTGTTTTTGGCTCATAAAGAGTTTGACAGTAGCTAGAAAAAAAGTCGTATTTTTCTATTTGACTCTTACGTTTAGTGGATTTAGCGTTCAGAAGGCTGGCTATTATTACCTCCAATCGCATCCTAAGAAAAAAATTCGGTCTGATTTTTTGTTCATTTTCCTGTTGAGCTTTTTGTCACTGAAAGCAAACTGTAGCTAAACTGTTTTCACAAAGCTTTTTGAAAAACTTAGTGAGGCTTCGCTTTGAAATGATATTCCCAACTTGGGGGAATGGGACGGAGGTTTTTTTCAGTGTACTCGTATAGTACAGAAACATTTTCACTGTATACAGGAAATCTATTTTGAATAACAATATGTCATTTTTTCAGACTGCTACGTGGCTCGTATTAGATTTTTATAAGAATGTGTTTGTTTATTTGTTACTTTTGTTTATGGATTTATACGGAAACTGTTTTTTTTTTGAGAATTCTAGATTGATTTATTACTTGTTTGTATTTTAAAGGATATTATTTTTGTTTTAATTGCATGGAATTGACTGTTTGTTTTTATTATTTTATACTATACACTATGCACCGGCAGGCTTTCGGCGATCTGATGCTTTTCTGCCGCTACACCAACGGGCTTTGCTCCTCGGAGCTGTCTTCCATGATGCCGCCGCGCGATGTGCCGCCTAACTTTGACGTCCCATTCTAACCATGTCGAGCTTCGTTCATTCAGAACTAGGCGATACGACCGCCCCTTTGTCGCAAGAGTTTCGAGACTATGGAACAATCTACAAGAGGAAGCTTTTCCCAGTTCTACTAACCTGAGGCAGTTCAAAAATCGTATTAACAAAATTTCTTTGGTGTTTCGGCATTTAGGCTTCTGCCTGCGCGACTGCTATATATATATACTCCATAATCATTTGAATTTTTGGCTCGTCTATTGAATACCAAATATCCCCACCACAGAAAAATTCATCTCTCAATCTCTGTTTGGGAATCTGACAGACCAGTTATTAAACAGACTGTCGGCAATGAGTAATCAGGGGAGTAGAAACACGTCGCCCTGCGACCTGTCTTTATGTAGAGCGTCCCTCTTTTTTCGAGTATAATTTATTGCCGGTTTATTTCTTTCATCTCTTTATCGCCGTCTGATGGATCACTCTAAGCAACCACTGGTTGAGCAGTATCTCAATCTACCGGAAACGATTACTATCGCGAAATCAACCACAACAGTTGCTCCTACAAATCATTTTTATGGGCACACTTCAAATTTCCGTCATCGAACTAAACTTGTCAAAAATGAATAAAATCAACAAATCATAACTGATCATAATTGTTTGTATTGGCATTGGGAGGATTTCTGGAAAAGCAAAAATTCTATATATTTGGTTTCTGCCTAAATGGGCTGAACCTACCAGTATGCCTACAAAATAAGAAGCATGTAGACCAGAATGCAGTTTTGTATAGACACAGAAAGTGGGTAAACTACATACTGGTGAAATACTTTTCAGAGCTAATGAAATTAGTTGCAAGAAGGATAAATAGCCAGCGCTAATTTCGTAAACTAAACGTTTTTCATATCGATATTTTAGATGAGAATGTTCAGTTTCCAAACGTAACTATGTTCGGTAGCCTAGCACTTACGGCTTGTCTATTCAATAGCAAACATCCAACCTACCATATCAGAATTAATCAAACAACCTGCTTCTCCCTGAATATTGAAATTTGAAAGAAATATTTTGTTTTTCACAAGCCTGGATATATATTACAAATAAAGATATAATCTGCTTTGAAAATCACACCATATTGGGAATTTAATTAAGCCTACACCTGATCAACAGCAATAACCCACCGCCACTGGAGACAACCAAGCCACGGGCCTCTATAGAATGCGGTACCTTTTATCTATAATTTATTGCTCGGACATTACCTTCCAGTATCAATCATGCTTTTTAGAGCGTCTTCGGTGCTAATACAACGTTGCGATTCGGTAGTTTTGGAGGCCAGAAGATGCAAGAGGTATAATATGTGCAAGTTGGATGGCTCATCGAAGTAAATAAGAAATGAATAAGTCCTTGATTCAATTTTCAAATTAATGCATTAATCAAAGAAATTATCCTGTATAGTCATGAAATATTACCAGACACTTGAGAAACAAAATAATATTTTAAATTTCAATAGGTATTAAGAGTAATCCATGCAGTCCGCGGCGCGGCACCTCAAACACAAAAGCTGTATTTTGTGTTTTCGGCTCACAAAGAAATTGACAGTAGCTAGCTAGAAAAAAGGTTGTATTTTTCTATTTAACTCCTCATTTAGTGGACTTAGCATTTAGAAGGCTGGCTATTATTACCTCTAATCGCATCCTAAGAAAAAAATTCGGCCTGGTTTTTTGTTCATTTTCCTGTTGTGTTTTTTGTCACTGAAAGCAAACTGTAGCTAAATTGTTTTCACAAGGCTTCTTGGAAAACTTACTTAGTCAGGCTTCGCCTTGAAATGATGTTCCTAACCTGGGGGAATGGGACGGAGATTTTTTTCAGTCTATAGTATAGAAACATTTTCACTGTATACTGGAAATCTATTTTGAATAGCAATATGTAATTTTTTCAGACTGCTGCCTGGCCCGTATTAGATTTCTGTAAGAACGTTTTTGTTTATTTGTTACTTCTGTTTATGGATTTATACAGAAACAGTTTTTCTTTTTGAGAATTCTAGATTGATTTATTACTTGTTTGTATTTTAAAGGATATTATTTTTGTTTTAATTGCATGCAATTGACTGTTTTATTTTATTATTTTTACTATATGATATATACTTCATAATTATTTGAATTTTTATTGAACCACTCACTAGGTACAAAAGATGCTTTACGGACCACACCGTGGAGTCGTGGGATTTCTCTGTGACGTAAGCGAAATCCTTTTTGGGATGGTGCGTCCGCACGTCAAAGCAATAGATTTTTTACTCTAACGTGGTGGCCACTAGTTTGTTCATCGGTATGCTTTTTCTATCTAACTGCAGCCCAACCACCTGTAAACGCAAATATAACGTGTAGGAAATTAATATACGTAACTGATCGTCAATATTTACGGAACGAGTTTTGGTTTCAGTTTAAGAAGAAAAATTCGTATGAACGTATGCCCTAAAGGTATTAACATGTGAGATATAGGGTGGTAAAATGTTCCAAAAATATATAATTTATTATTGATATCTGTAAATATCACTTTAGATGTTTTAGTGAAATTTGGCATGCATGTACTATGCACCAAGAGGCACTTTTTAATGTACGACATTTTTTTAATTTCAACCAGTGGCCCTTGTACAGAACTCCTCCTGCTTATTGTTATTTTTAAGCAAATTTGATCACTTGTTAGTTCAATCCGAAGCACGGTTTTTGTTTAAAAAAATAAAAACCGTTTCTCTGCATGATCATAACAATATCACTATTATGTCAATATCAGATATTCTTTGAGGTGAAAACCATGGGTCAGACAAAGACATTCAAAAGGTCAAATCTGATCTTAAACGGATATACAGATTTAATTTGCGTGCCACTGTATTTCTATATTGTATCTCATAAGTTAAGACGCTTAGGACATACAATCATATAAACATATATAAACATTGCCCTCTTAAATATTGACATGCAGTTAAAGAACATACCACGTTTACTCGCTGTTCGCTGCCGTTTAAGCAACACGTATAGCTACAAAACGAGTTCGCAACAAGTTTATATCAGCTTGTGCTAAGACATCTTGTAGAGAAACCTACGTTGTGTCACCAAAAACCTACGAAATGTCAAAAAACGCCGAAATGTCACTTTTCAAGAAACTTAATAACCGTTACAAGAAAATATTTTGTCGGAATATCCATATTTTGTCTACAACAAGGATGTTCTTGCGTGATGTTTTTCCACATCCGTCAAAATTTTCATCATTTGATTTTTTGTTTACAAAGTAGCAAATATGCATGCATTGTATGCTTACATTATAGTCCTTTTCACCGTTTTTGGCAGTTACGGCATCAACGCAATACGAAATAAACAGACCATCGAACTAGTTTTGAACTGAAAAAAGCATGCGCAGATCGAAATTACTGTCCCAGCAAACAATCTGTGCCAACCTATCTTCCACACATCTGCCACTCATTCCTGCACACATGTAGTGGGTCCGCCCTTTCCTTTCACTTTTGGGTAATATTACGATCTTAGCATAATGTCCGCCAATTTGACTTCCAGGCATTACTATATATATTTTATAACGAGGATCAAGAGATAAATTTAAATGGCAAGCTGATAGTGGTAGAACATTCATAACTTACTACGACAGTTTCTAGGCGGTGAGACAAAATTAAAGAAATTTTCTACACAACGCCGTTATTAGGTCATAAAAGATTAGGTTCAGCACAAGCCTCTCAGAAAAATGTCAGTCAAACAGGTCCATACGATTAGTCCATACACATTCTTTCCCTGCCCTACCGGTAGTGAATCTGGAAACGTCGTCTCTCCCCAGTTATACGTGGCAATGTTGTCAGAGCATAGGTCAAATGTACCGAGAAATCTATGATGTATGAAATATGTCTAGTGGGTGGATATGGTTACCAAGATTGCAAGCCCCACCCCCACGTTTTTTACCTCTATTTCTTTTTCATAAACGATCAGCCTACTCTGATACGTAAAAGAACAAAGTTTGAGCGATTTTTATTCTTTCCGTTTTTGGTATTTTTCTCTATCGCCGCTGGACCGATTTTCAAAAGCTACAAAGCTTTTGTGTCCTTGGCATAGTAGTAACCTTTTGTAAGATTTTTATCAAAATCCGAGCGGTACTTCTCTACTCATAGGCAAAAAGATTAGCGGACATACCGGCAGACCGACTGACAAACGGAAATAAGTGACATGGGTTTTCGTGATGTACATGTCATATAACATAACAATACATATCTCATTTTAAAAAAAATCCCCAACAACAATACCTCCCGCCAGTAAGCGTGGGCAGTAATAACGCATGTCTAATGTTTGTTAGATTACATGTCTCAACGGTAAAAGACTTGTGTATGTATGAAGGAGATGGAAATATGAAAGTAATACCGACAGTTTTACTTTGATCTATGTAAACGATTACGAGGTTTGTCCGGAAAATACGCATAAAGATGGAATAATAACTTTATTTTACAATTGTTCAGGTATTTCAATAAGGTCTCCTTCAAAGTACTCCCCCTGAGACAAGGTGCACGTCTGCCAACGGTGTTTCCACTTTTGATACGATCGCTGAAAGTCTTCAATCGTGAAGCTCTTCATTTGCCGTGTTGTTTCTGCCATGATATGGCTTCCACATTTCCCAAGTACCGCCCCCGAAGCACCATTTTGCATTTTGGGAACAGAAAGAAGTCGCAAGGGGCTAAATCGGATAAATAAGGAGGGTGTATCGTCACGGTGATTGAGCTTAGGGCCAAAAACTCACGCACAACGAGAGATGTGTGAGAAGGCGCGTTGTTGTGATTAAGGATCCGCCTGGCCCCTTATGCCAAATCCGGTTGAACTCGGACCACACGAGCTATGAGACTACGCAAAACTTCAATATAGAAATTTCCGTTCACCGTCTGGCCGGGAGGGACAAATTCCTGGTGAACGATGCCCCGAGAATCAAAGAAAATAATCAACATTTTTTTCACATTGGACCTTGATTTTTTCGACATTTTTGTTCTCGGTTCCCCTGCTTGCTTCCACTGCTTTGAGATTTCAGCTCGATATCAAATTTGTAGAACCAAAACTCGTCACCAGTGATGGCCCGGTTGAAAAAGTGCCTCCTTTCGTCTGCTTCCAACCAATCTTCACAGCAAGCAACACTCCTTGCTTTCAATTTTTTCATTTCAAGTTTTTCTGTCAGAATGTCGTGGACGACTGTTTTGGGGATTGACAGTTCCTCAGCTATCATTCTAATTGTCAATCGATGGTCTTAAGAACACAGACCCTTATTTGTTCAACAGTTCCCTCAGAGCTCGATGTGGAGGGGCGTCCTGAGCGTTCGTCATCTTTCACATCTTCTAGGCCTTCCCGAAACATTTTCAATCACTTGTTGATGGCTGGTTCCTTCAGAGAATTTTCTCCGTAGACTGCAAACACTGAAAAATTTCACGACCATTCTTGCCTAGCTTTGCAAGAAACTTGATGTTGATGCGCTGTTCCTCGATCAGAGAGAGCTCCATGCCGACGGCAGGTAAAAAAAGTTACTCGCGACAAGCCCACTTAAATCCTACTTACTCGCAGAGCGCTCCGGCTCGAACTGAGCATAGAGGGAAGATGGGTTTCCATAGAGAGAGGGCCACCCCTCCACAACGCCTTGACACGACGCCCCAAATTTTTTATATGTATCTCCCGGACAAACCTCGTATAGTTCATTTCACGGTTTTTGGCGGGTCACACTGAAACTACCGAAATCACACTCACATATACTTAATAATTGTTTTAAGGCATTCCAAGTACCTTTAATGCCGCTATTACTAACGTAAGTCAAGAAATTTTCTTTTTCACGCCTAGTAGCAGCCAAAGTATAGTTCCTCAACTACTTATATCTAGCGAAGTGATTCTCCTGTTTGCTTCTTCTGAATTTTTGCAAGGCCCCATCGCTCTCCTCTTGCAATAGCCTAAGATTGTTGGAAAGCCAAGGTGCGGGTTACTTAGTTACTCTCTTCTCAGTCCTAGGTTCATGGACATCGAACACAGATAATATGAAAGATGTGAACATATCTATTTTAGCATCAATGTCTTCGGTTCTGATTAATTCAAACCATGATAGTCCAGTTAACTCCGTCAGAAAAATGTCGAAATTTAAATGTTCAAAATGACGGTATTAAACTATTTTCACATGATTATTGTTAATAGGAAAGCAGATTTCCATAAAAACCCGGCCGCTGAACAATGTCGACATCAGATAAAAAAATGCATCAATTAACGTGCTTGAAGTATTCGATATCCTAGAGGGAGCGTTTATTATCTGCGTGAAGCCAAAAGATTCGAAAGATCTTGACAGCGGATTATCCAAATTAAACAGATTAACATGAGCATGCAGTAAAGTCAACGGTATGAATCACTAAAGATAGAATGTTTTCAATGTCATCAATTACTTGAGTAATATTGGCAGTAGGAGGTCTATAGAAAACTCCAAGAGCACGAGTGTAAGTTTTATACTTTAACTGAAGTAATAAATACTCACGGCTACTGTACGGAGAGTAACCCACATCAGTGACAGCGCACAATAAATCAGCCTTAACATAGGCCCCAACTCCTCCACCTCTGCCAATAGGATCTTTGCGAAAGAGAGTATAACCAGGTCTGTTGATCACAGTAGAATCAAAGTTGCAATCTAGCCAGGTTTCAGACATTAACATAACGTCATAGTCGTTATGTGGAATAATTTGCTTGAGCTCAGTAAAATTAGAGAAAATAGATCGTACATTTAAATGTGCAATTTTCATACAGACTGAAGTTAAAAGCTAAATAAACAAATCGAAAAAAAGCGAGTAAGCAGTACCTACTACCTGGGTCGCTAGTACAGAAAAAGATGTTTAAAGGTATACCAAAAACATAAAATTATCGTAGATTAAAAAATAATAGGTTGGAACAAGATTCAGCCATTTCTGGAGCTCACAATGTTGAAAAAAGATTAAGCAGTTATCGGACGTTAAACGTAAGTTTGGGAAGACTAAGATAAACGTTTTACATTAAGACTAACTTATGGCATATAAGTAATCAAAGAAAAGCTAAATTTTGTCAATGTCATCTTGCGATGTAATTGATATTCTTTTGTTGTCTTTCAGAACATAAACCGTACCTAAATATGACCAAACACTTCTCAGTGACGTTTTCTCGATCGCTGCTTCCATTAGTTTGAGCCGGTTTTCAGTTAGATCTTCATTTATAGATACGTTAGGGTCTTTTAGCAATTTTTTCTTATTGTAGATATTTTGTTTCATCACAAAACCATTCAGCTTAAGTATGATACCTGTTGGTTTGCCACCTCGTTTTTTCCCCAAGCGCCTGCACTCTAAGATACCTTCTTGCTTGATGTTAATTCCCATACGAGAGCTAACCATGTTGATGACCTCTTCAAATAAGTTCTCTGAATATTTTTCTACTAAGTTGAATATTCTGAGGTTATTCATCGTAGCTCCTTGATCTAGCGATTCTATTTTCTGCATAAGCTGTTCGTTTTCAGATCTCAAGATAGACGTTTCTTCTTTAAGGTCGTTGACTACCGTACTATTGAACGAAATTACATATATCCTCAAGTTTCTTCTCTAGTACGGCAATGATAGAGACTAAAGATGTGTACTGTGAATAATTTCCACAAACTAACTGTTAACTTGTTGCGCGATTTTTTCCTTCGAAGGTTGAGCACCCAAAAACACGTCTACTCTGTCTCGACTCTAGACATGCTATGACATGACGTTGTTTATGAGTGATGAAGCACATTTTCATTTACATGGATACGTCAATAAACAAAATTGTCGATATTGGTCTCCAGTGAACAACAGTTGCATGAGCACCCCCTGCATACCCCGAAAATTACTCTTTGGTGTGCAGAAGGCCCAACGATGATTATTGGCCCTTATTTTTTTGAGGATGATGGAGAGACAACTGCTGTGCATTCAGAGCGTTACATCCACATGCTGAACAACTTTTTTTTTCGGAACTTCGACGTCGACGTGTCCGTCTCAGAACATTGTGGTTCCAACAAGACGGGGCAACATCTCACACAGCTCGCACTTCGATGGAACTTCTTCGGCAAAAACTGCCAGGACATCTCATTTCACGTCATGGTGATATTCCATGCCCCCCTCGCTCCCCGGACCTGTCTACGTGTGATTTTTTTATGGGGCTACCTGTTATCAAAAATTTTCCAAAGCAAGCCTCGGACCCTCGTCGATTTGTAGGAGGAAATAAGAAGAGAGGTATACCAAATTCCTGCACGGATGCTGGCCGTCGCAATGGGCTCGATTCGGGAGAGGCTTGATTCCTGCATTTCGGCTCAAGCACGCCATACGGCCAACATAATTTTTAAAACGTGAATTTTGTTTTACCCCAAAAATGGCATGTATTTCTGAGTATTTTGGATATAATAAAATATTTTTCCCGTACTTATTTTGACTGTACTACTCATTTAAAAAACATGCGTTCTTTCTGACGGATCCTGTATAAAAATTGACCATCGAAATTTTAGTTTTATTTTTACTTGATCTCTTACACTTGGTACTGGCAAATCGGCCACCTATCCAACTTAGCAGAGATGCAGCCGCTGAAAGTACATATAAACGCCATCCGGTGCCCCACGTTTTCTCTTTAGAAAATAAGTAATGTCGGGCTGAGCTCGGATCTTACCCTATCACCGAATGAATCAGTCACAAGAGTGTAATTCTTATTCCACATACCCATAGAAACCTATCAGCGTCTGACGTAAGTCTCTTCTCTGTCTCCATGGCAGAAGAATGATCAGATTCTAAGGATGAGGCATGGAAAATATTATTATTTCGTGCACCTTTGTTGCGAAGTCTTATATCTGAACCTTGGAGGGCAAGCTTTGTTACTTTTCATTTATAGAAAAAATGAGAACACTATTAAATAGCCAAACCTCCAAAACACCTGGCAGCTATGCATTTTTTTAAAAGAAGATGTCTACAAAAGTTTCTGGAGATTAAAAAAGGGATCTATTGGTGGTCTCTAATACGACTTGATAATGATCTCAGCCATGATTTGGAGGTCAACATCGTAATTTCAAATAACAACTCCAATTTTATTGCAGATTCGTAATTAGCAGGAAATTCACATAGGAATCAATTTTCATGCGTGAGGTCAGGTGATTATAAATGGTCAAACCGGTATATTCGGCTGTAACGTCTGTAAAGTTCACACCCTGGAAATTTGGCATTCAATTTTTTGATAAAAGGTTCCTAAAACACCTGATTTAGAAGGGGAGATGCCTACAATCTACAACAATCCAATAAATTCAGATTAACTTCTAATAACCAATCATTATCAGTTTCTTTCTTTGGAAAAAGTGGCATATTCTTAGCATGCATAAATTAGTTTCAGAAGTGGGATATTTTTTGCTTCCCTCACTTATTAAGCATTCATAGTAGTTGATACTTAAAATCAGACGAACATATTAGCTGTATTTGGAACTTGTCTGTAATAAATGCCCTTACATAAGATATGTATATCACTTTATTCTCAAGTATTTATTTCACAACATTGATTTACACACAATACCCTACCAGACACCTCTCGTTGCATATGTCCCTGAAGTAAGATGCTGAAGATTTTGGCGTCCTTGTCAAGTTGGGACTTTTGAAATCTACGTGGTACATTCCTGTTCTTGACCTGGAAATATAAAATATAATTTTATTACATAGCTTCGCTAGTCTCTAATGTTGAAGCTACTACGACCAACCCACAGAATGAGAAGAAATTTCAAAAGCAGTAAGACTTGAAGAACTCGAAATGTGTAAGTGCCTCAGAACTTATCGTTGTCGCAAACGGGAGGCAATAATTAATACTAACATCCATAAATGTCGGAACTACAGAATAGTATGGTACCATGCTGGAAAATTGGAGCTTACCGATATCCTGCAGTCCATTCCCAACCGTCTATGAAACTTTTTGCCATGTATCCTACTAAACGAACGTTATCTTCATAGATGGCGTCCAAACATGCACTTAAGTGATCCTATGGGAACACATAAATTCTTCTAAATGTTTAGCTGATAATATGTCGGTATGTAATGTAATGTTAGTTCGTGCTTCACTATAGGCTTGCTTGGTATGCTGATAAGACTTAGGCTATAGTTGAAAGATGCATGTCCTCACTAAGGCGATGTGTAATTAGATATCATGTAATGAAAATGTAGCAATATAACTTAGACAAACTTACTCTAATGTAGTGGATCCTGATATTATCCCGAATAGCTTTAGTGTTTTCCGTGAGACCGTTTGCGGTGACGACAATTTCGTGATCCCCGTATGTTTCTTTCAACCAGTTTAGTACTTTCCTCAATCCCTTGGGCCAGATCTGCAGAAAAATAACAATGGATATAACAAAATCTTAGAGATATTTAGATGGATATATATGCAGGTTGTCCAGAAATTGAAAGATAATCCTGAGTATACAGCTACAGATAGGCCACATCATGACCTACTAAACATTTTTTTCAGAAAGTCTTCTAGTGTTTAGATATAAAGTATCCATTTCTTTGGTGAAAAAAAAACTGTCTTGCATTCAGAATGTGCAATAAAGTACTCAAATTCATAAACACAATCTTAGCTACTACAAGCTCTTACCGAGAACCAATCTGGTCCACCTTTGGGCCACGCAGGGTAGATCTACTCGATGATGTTCATGTCATCGTAGAAGCTACGTCTGTCAAACGGGGCTTCCCCGGTTGCGTTTGCCATGTGGGTGGCATAGTAGTTGATGGTGAGGTAGTCACTGGTGCCTTTGATCAGCTTCTTCTCTTCAGGGGTGAACTCAGGAAGGCGGGAAACTTCGAGACCCTCGCCGTAACTGCGCAGTGCCACTCTGTCCTTGACTATTTCGGGCCAGTCGCCGTAGTAGATTGGGTGACCGTACAAACCGTACTGTGGGAGAAAATAGGAGTTATGTCCTTTTTCAGCAGTGTTTTGTGAGGAAATTAGCAACATAGGAGTAGTTTATATGTGATGTTGGATCCTTTGGCGTAGCGACTCTACCTACCGTAGAATTTTATCACTCGCCAAACAGGTTTTTATATTCTACAGTAATGGAGAGAAGATATTGTGGAATCCTAAAAAATTTCGAAAATAAAATATCTTTTTTGGATGTGATATGACATATCCATCACGGAAAATCATTTCACGCATTTCAGTGGTTCGGTCTGAATGTCCGCTTATTGGGGGTTGTATATGGTGGAGGAGGATATCTATCAAATTTTTCATATATTTATACGCTCCCGGTAATTCTAAGAGCCTATTAGAGATAAAATTTGTCATACATCATTGTCTGTCCCCTACATTTGCCCTTAAACCTTGAATGATAGAGAAATGTTTTCGATACGCGACCCTGCTTCTGCTCTCTGGCAGACGTGCCGATCTCTATTAGTGCCGCGTCGTGCGGTCAGGTATGGGCAAAATGCGGCGTTGCCAGATGGATGGTATTACCGGTAGGGCGAGGAAAGTATGTCTATGGACTAATTGTATAGGTCTGTTTGACTAAATTGATCCGTTTAATTCCCCTGTTATACAATCATATTCTTAACTAACTTTTTTTCTCGCTTTTCTCTAACTTATGCTTTATAAACTTGTGACGGTGTTGCGTGAAAAGTGCACAGTCAACCTACGTGACACAATTTTTTAGTTCCCGACGCGGGTTTCGATAGCATCCGCAGGGGACATTTAAACTTGAATTTGGAAATGTAAAAGATTAAGATGACAACTCACCATGAAAAGTCTAGCTCTCTCGGCTGCAGCAACATCGTCTGGACTCTGACTGCCTGGTTCGAACCAAGGGGTGTCGATAACCATAGCTACCTTCCCTGCCAATATAAATAATATATTAATTCTGATTGAATTAGTATTTCTAGTGATATAAATGAAGGGTGTTCCAGAATTCACCCAAGATTTGAATTCAATAGAAAACATCGTTCTTCTCGCAATTTCTGCCTAGATTGGACAGTACTAATGTGGATAATGCTTGACCTGTCTGTGGGCTTCTTTCTGCCTAAGTTGGGTGATTGGTATGGATAACGTGCGATTTCAACAAAACTGTCTCATCCCGTATGGCCCGTCAAACAACACATTTACTGCATGTAACATTTCTGGTCTTGTACTCTGTTGCTCCTTGAAAGAGGAAATTGAACGTTTTCCCAACGAAATTCAGCTACATTCATACAAAATCGTCTTGAACCAGTGGCGGACTTAAGAGAAAAGGTCCGGTCTGAAATCTACTAAAGGGGCCAAGGGCGGATTTTGAGAGCGCGTCCTCCCCTTAAGCCGCCCAAGTCTACCATTTGTCAGGAAAGTGGTGCACATTGGTGTAGCATGCTTCTGAAATTGCCTTGGTAAACCTGAATATGGAGACGTGCGCCAACCCTAGATGTATCCCACCCTCCCTCTCATTAGTTATCACAAGGGCAATCACTCTCAGAAGCGCTGCGCCTTCAATTTCCAAACCCCAGCAACAAATCATTAGCCTTTCTTTGAACTTTCAAATGCGGAAGAGTATAATTCATAGTTATATCTTGTCATGAAAAAAAAATGTTTGTACTGGTGTCAAAACTAAAATTCCACGACCTGATGGCTTGGCGGGTCAGATCTCGGATTGGGATGAACAATTTTCTGAGGAGAGTACCTACCTATAGAAGCATGAACTTTGTGAAATTCAAGGTCGGAAAAAATGCGAATTTTAATAACATTGGACAACAAATTTTAATTTTTTATTTGTATCTTGTGGGAAAAGTGCACTTCTTTGTTAATTTTGGGGCGCTGAATCCAAAAATGACAATGAAATAAAAAAATTAGTTGCGGATTAGAAAAAAAAACTTTTTATTTTTAAGGATATATTAAAAAAAGTAACAAGATTCATATACTTATAAGAATCACTATATGCGCTGTCTTTTTGCTGTTCTTTTATGGATCGTTTCTGGAGCATCTCTACCAAGAGTCCAACAGTAGTCTGCAAGCATAGAAGGATTCCACTTTCCCTGGTACCTTTGTTCCATTGTTGAAATATCCTGATGAAAACGTTCGCCGTGCTCATCACTTACGGCTCCGCAATTGTCAGGAAAAAGTCCAGGTGTGAGTGTAGGAAATGTATCTTAAGAGACATATTACAGCCCATCTTTTGATTCGATGACAGCATATTTTTGACAAGGGTTTTATAGTTGTCAGCTTTTCTATTTCCCAAGAAATTAGTGACCACCAGACGGAAATCATTCCAAGCAGTTTTTTCAATACCTGTTAAAGTGTTTTCAAACTGTGTATCTTTCAAAATATTCCGAATCTGTGGCCCAACAAAAATACCTTCTTTAACCTTTGCCTTTGTCTTGGAAATTTCTGCCGCAGGTATTGAAAAGCTGACCCATCTCTATCTAATGACAAAGTTTTTCATTAGGCCCAACTTGATATGCAGTGGTGGTAATAAAATTTTTCTCGAATCTACTAATGGCATATGCTGTGCATTTTTTTGACCTTGCTCTAGGAATTGACGAACAGGCCAGTTTTGTCTGGTGTAATGAAGTGCCTTTGCCCGACTGTCCCATTCACACAAAAAACAGCAAAACTTTGTGTAGCCTAGCTTCAGCCCAAGTAAAAGTGCAACAACTTTCAAATCGCCACAAATATGCCATTGGTGCTCATCGTATTTTATGCATGTCAATAGGTACTTCATATTGTCATATGATTCTTTCATGTGAACTGCATACCCTACAGGAAGAGATGGTAAAATATTTCCAATATGCAATAACACTGCCTTTAAACTCAATGTTGAACTGTCTATAAACAATCTCCATTCTTCCGGGTTATAGTTTATATTTAAGGCCGCCAGTAAGCCGTTATTGTTACTGAAGAAAACCAAGTTATTCTCCATATTGAAAAATGGTTCTGTCTTTGTGGCGTTTACGAAAAACACATACCGAAACATCGTCTTCTAACAAGTTACACTGCTGCAGTCTTGATCCAAGTAACTCTGCCTTACATTTTGGAAGTTCTAAATCTCTTACAAGATCATTTAATTCTGACTGTGTTATTTTGTGCGGTTGGTGGCATGACGTGCTCGGTATAAAATCAGGATCTCTTGACGTTGATGGTATATCTTCTTCCTGACGAATCACTCGGATCTGATTCGTTTTCTGATTCGCAAGTGCAGGATTCTGGGGGTTTTGGAATAGGATTTTCGTCACTGTGAGGCACAGGTCTCATCACAGATGATATGTTTGGGTAGTTAATAACCGATTTTTTTTTCTTGGACATACCTGTGGCTTGTCCAACACAAGGTACCATGCAAAAATAACAATCATTAATATGATTTGTAGGTTCTCTCCAAACCATTGGGACAGCAAGGCGCATAGACCGTCTTTTGCCATTTAACCAGCTTCTCAGACTTCAAGCGTATGTATTACAGCAGATGTGGGGTGCCCACTGTTTGTCTTGTTCACCTAGCTTACAACCGAAATAAAGCTGAGATGCCTTTGTTATTAGTGGAGTAATAGACCGTCTATGAGACGCAAAAGTCACATCACCACACACGTAACAAAACTGATCTGGATTGTTTACGCACTTTCGAGACATCTTGCATGAACGCTGTCAGCCAACTGAGGAAAAAATGGCTAATATAAAACAATAAAATGTACACGTATGTATAACGTAGCACAATCATGCCGATTACATCATCTTTCCTTGCCGACTATAAAAATGTAGCACGTGCATTCTTGTGAATTACAGTATATTAACACAGTCACAGCAGGAACACATATAATTACCGTATCTCTAAAACTTGAACTAATATTGAAAAAATAAGTTTCATTCCGGTTTTAGCACATTAAAAATAGTAATATTTTGTTGATTTTATTTAGGATATTTTTTGGCTGTTGATCAGTGAAATAAAAGATATATTATTATTCAGAAGTAAAATTTCAGTCAAAAGTGACTTTTCCGAAATTTTTTACTAGTTTATTGGGCTGACAATTCGAATGTCTTCCGGAATAAAGATGCGCATAATTAAGTTTTTTCGTAAAGAAGATGGAGCAGCCTATCCCTTGTGCACCAAATGGAACTTTGTGCTCCGGCCTTTAAATTATGGATATTTTGAACCAAAATTGGCCATTTTCATGATACTGGGGGGCAGGTGATGTCTCATATTGGCTTCTAGGTCAAACAGTTCGCTCTGGAAACGCGTTCAAAGTTTCAACATTAGGGAACCAATTGAAATTTAGCCTTTCTACAATATTTCTCGTTACTCCTGTGATTGGAAAACGTTAGCTCCACAATGTGTGACTATTCCAAAATAGTATTGTAGACAGAATTAAACAATGACCTTTCAAATTGTGACAATATAATTCGTTATTTCAGTGTTTTAATCTTTCATTGTTTTATTGGGTTGAAAATTCGAATGTCTTTCGGAACAAAAAGTCCACAAAATAATGTTTCCAAGTAAAGGAGAAGGATCAACCTATAGTTCTATAGGAGTTCATTCTTATTCCCGAACCTCTAAATTAGTCGAAAAGGCAGCTAGACCCAGTTTTCAATCTCTTGGCCCAAAATTTACTATATTCGCAATGCTATAAGGGGTGTATATGTAGATGTTATTGGAAATTGAACTAATCAAAGAGGTCTATGTTACAAATAATTCAACACAATGCTTAATGTTAATTGAACACAGCACTTTTTAAGAGACCTTTGCAAAAAATTATAGTGCAGTAAAAGGAAGCGATCTCAGAAATGGTCGAGGGCCACTGTGTATGGCCAGCAAAGTTGAGAAGGCCATTTGCCTGGCATGCTCATCCATGATGCATAAAGCTATTCTGTGTACTTTGTGATTCAGTAACAAATGACAATCCAAAAAAGCTCTGTTACCTGTTTAATTTAAATCATACGTGAACTTTGAATGAAAAAACTTAGGCATTTATAATTTGTTACACTTTTTTTTATTCCTTACCTTTGTTTGTTGCTCTAAATTCTTCGTCATAGATTCGGTAGGCCTTAGCATGGGCCAACAAGACATTCTTAGCACAGATGTAGTTACCTACACCAGGTTTCACAATTCCAGGGGCAAAACCACCTCCACCATATCCTGCTTCACATACCTTCAAAAAAAGTTAAAGGTAAAGAGCATTAAAAACTCATTCACGCCCCGTTAACCCAAACACCAGCTCGCAACGTTCAACGTGCTAATGTTTCTGTTGAAGCGGAATAAATGAGGTTTGAATACATCTTAGTATTAGTTTTGAATAAAATATTATGTTGACATTTGTATGAACAATTAAGTTATTATTTTAATACATCTGTTGGGGCACTGAAAGGGGGTTGCCCAATCCCGAAACTGGCATCAGTTCCAACTATATTGATGAATGAATAAAATCCTGTAGGATAGGCACCTTATTTAGCCCAAACAATTCATTTAGAAAAGCTCAAACAGCAAATAATTAGGAAACGACTCTCAATTTCTTGCTTCCCAGAATCCCGGTAAATTACCTGTTTTGGTTCGTTGATAGTGATCCACCATTTGACTTCATCTCCAAAAAGTTTGTAGCAAAGTCTGTAAAGCAATATTTTGGTTGTTATTTAGGTATGTAGGGCGGTAAAGAACGGGCGGTCAGGACCAGCGGAGTAAAATTACAGCCCAAGGTGTGAAGCGTCTCGGGCTCTAAAATGCCAACATCTACGATAGGCTAAAATCGAAAATGTAATGTAATGATTCATGTAACTAAGAAAATATCTAATAGCCCGAAAATGAGCAAGGTATATAAATTCTGCAACAAAATAAAACCATAAAAAATTATAAAAAATAGCAGGCATTCACATCAATTCGAGAAATCTGTATAAATTATTTCTAAATAAAGAAAAATAGTAAGAATTGTGAAGCAAAATTCCTTTGTCGAATTTTCGAACTCTTGCATCAAAGATTGATCGCCAATTATTAAACTTGCGAGATCAGCGGATTCACATGTTGGATGTGCGGGATCCCGTTTTGTAGTATTGCAAACTTTCGTCCTAAGCCCCGCTGCGCGGCCAAGCCTAGGTTTGACGGGCAGATTTTGGAGTGACCAGCATTGCTGGCCAAGGTCTGATACGAATTACTCACCTAGCATACTCGGCGAATAAGTCAGCTGCCTTAGGACTCAGCCAGCCGCCAAAGTCGTCTTGCAGTTGGTCAGGAAGGTCCCAGTGGTAGAGAGTTACCATTGGTTCAATACCCTTCTTAATCAGTGCTTTCAGGATGGTTTTGTAATATGTTACACCCCTTTCATTGATGCTGTCCGTGCCATTGTAGTACCCGGTTGGGAGGATCCTGGCCCAAGCTAATGGAGAAAATAAAAAAATACCGAAAAGTTTTAGACAATCGAAAAGTTCACTGATATATTTTCAATGAAAAGGTCATTTAAACTCATTCACTTTACAGCGTAATTACTGGGATACAGAGTGTTCAATTTCATTTGTTGTTGTTGATTTATGTATTTTCATTTGTTTCTTTGATTGATTTAGATGAGACACTGAACCTGTGGTAGAAGGTAAGAAACTTAATCTGTATCGGTTATATCTATCTCAATTATCCCAGGGACGGCACTAACAGGGTATTCTGGGGTTTCACTAAGCACGCCTCTGTTTTTTTTTTCGGTGGGATCAAAGGAGATGAACCAAAATTTTTGATGGACATCGAAAAACGCCAACCGAAATTAACACAATCCTAAGTATAGTTTGGTTTTATATTTTATTACAGGTGACGAAATCGGAGATTGGCTGAATAAAAGCAGAACCTTTTATTGGTAAGTGCTAATAATAATATTATAATCATCGGCGTTGCTAAAGGGTATATACATCAATATTTCTTGTATTTTTTAGTGCTCAGTTCCAAAGGGTCAAATTTTATACCTAACACAACATTGCAAAGCATTGAAGGCAAACCAAGATGTTTGAGAGATACCGAAAAGGGCCAACCAAAACTTTAACTTTGAATCTCCTTTCATTTTGAATCTAAAAGTTCTCAAAAAGTATCTTCATTTTCGCGTTCAGTTCATGGTATTGTAACGCCCTCGTATAACTGGAACTCTAAGTACGAGCGATACACCCTCGTACGTCGAGCAGAAGGTTCGACGGGTGTCCAGAAACATCGACGCTTAGGCAACCAGATTTACGCTGCCGTGCATGAGCGAAGTTTCGATCGGCATCAGGAGCATTCGAGAAATATCGATAGCCATCTCGACACCTTCGATAGAGCGCGCGAATGTTCTGGAGTTCGTTGAATTCAAAATTAGTTCCCAGGCGTTCCAAGCAGAGGGAGAGCCAATGGAAAGCGTCCGATTAATCAACAGAGTCCAGTCGAAATGGTTATAAGTTTGTCATAAATTAGTTGAAAGTGTTGTGATAAATTAGTGTAAGAGTAGTAAATTAGGCTTTCAACATCAAGAACGGTGTTTTCGTTACAGTATTTTTACCTTAGAAAATCACGAATTAAGCCAGAATTGTTCGTATACTGTAGTTAACAAATATTTACATTCGTGTCTGCATCCCTGTTTATTAATAATAACTGAGCGATTCACAACGCAACATGATTAGTAATCACCTACTGTAACTGAGTACATCCAACACGATTGGCTAGTTGGATACCCTTTCCAGAAAAAATAATAAACGCTGATACTCTCGTAGGTAGTGCTAGGCAAATTTTCCAAAAATTTTAATTTTGGCGACAAACACGTAAGCGTATAGACTTGGCCCGTTTTAACCTATGCGGATTCGTTGATGGTGACCGTCCCATATTCCAAGATGCCCATCGGATTTTAAGCCTAAGCTTTTTCTGGCGATTCGAGCATAGAATCTTGTTCCGTAGTTTTAGGTAAGATTGAAAAAATACTCTTACCAATTGAAAGGCTATAGAATTGCGAATTCAGTCCTTTGATTATAGCTAAATCCTCTCTCCACTTATTATAGGAATTGCAAGCGGCTTCGGGAGTTGACCTGTCAATGATCAAATTGGCGTGTGACATAGCAAATGTGTCCCAGATTGTAACTCCTTTGCTTCCCTGATTCCATCCTCCTTCAATTTGTGGAGCGGCACTTGCCACTCCAATTTTTAAAGAGTCTGGGAAAAATCGATTGTTGATTTCTTGACCAATGCTAGAAGTAAATAATGGTCTTGCTAAGAAGTTCTTTTTTTTTTCAAGATTTAAAATGCTTTGTGAAGCGAAATCAAACTATAAAAGAAAAACATAGCTCATTTTCATTTTTTGAAAAAAAAATTGATCCAGGCAGGTCACATACTAATCTGTAAGTTACTTCTAAAAGTAGTTGTAGTGTCGTGTAAATAATATTATTATTTACGTTCGTTTCCAGTCACACAATGATACACAGATATCTCGGTACGACCTTCTCCCGGCGGGTATGGTCGACCGACTGACTCGCTGATAAGACGGCAACTCCGTCTCCGTCGTTCACCCAGCGGGGGAATAGATCTTTTATTCATTCAATACATCCCTTCTTTGTTTACATTATTTTACATATATTGTAACAAATCAGTTATAACTACCCTATATTGTTTGAATGCATTTAACAAACTAAAGTACTACCTTATTAACTAACAATGACAACTTAATACCTAGCTGAAAATATATAATCTTATTTAATGGCCTGTGTGAAATATACAATGTTACGACTTAAGTATGGTGTTCATTATTTTGCTCAAGTGAAGTTTCCTCATCCCCTGCAGTGTTTATTACTTTCCATTGCCCCTCTGTCTTTTTTAAATGGACGACATTACGTCTGTATTGCTGGCCAGTTTCGTCGTTTTCTACTTGGACGTCACTACCATTTTTCTTTACCACCGTGTGAGGGGTTGAGTTGAAATTTGGTACCAACTTATTCTCCTTTACTGTATTTTTTACGTAAACTTTATCTCCTATTCGGATGTCATCCGCTTTTGCTTTTCTTTTGGCGTCGCTGTATTTCTTGCCCCAAAATTTGTTCATCAAATCATTGTCTCGAGTTTCTTCGTCTACGACAGAACTGTTCAAAGTTGGAATTGCTAGTATTTTGTCTCGGAATTGCCTCCTAAAGAAAAGTTCTGCTGGCGGTTTTCCTGCTGATGTATGTGGTGTTGCGTTATACATCATTAGGTAATCCAACAGGTCCTGCTTTCAGTCTGTTTTCTGTATTCGACTGATTTTGAGCCTTTTTAAAATGTCTCTATTCTGTCGCTCGACTTGTCCATTCTGCTGGGGCCAGTATGGTATCGTGTTATATACCTTAATTCCTGCATCCTTACAGAATTGTGTGATTTCCTCACAAATAACTTGCTTCCCATTATCTGCTGTAATCGAAACTGGGAAACCTAGCCTAGAGAAGATTTCTTTGTGGCAGCTAACTGTATTAGATGCTGTTATGGACTTCATAACTTTTATTTCTTTATAACGACCACAAATAGATAATGGCCACTCGGTAGAGGGCCTAGGAAGTCTACCGCCACGTCAATCCATGATTCTGTAGGTAGTTCATGTCGCTTCATTGGGGTGGGCGCATTTGGTATAGATACCAACGTACACCCTTTACAGGCTCTTACGAACTTCTCTGCATCTGTGTCCATTTTAGGCCACCAAACTTTAGTACGTAAACGGTTCTTCATTCCCACTATTCCGGGATGGCCTTCGTGGGCTGCTTGAAGAACTGCAAGTCTTAAATCAGCAGGAATCACTATTCTGGTTCCTCTCAGAAGGATGTTGTCATAGAAACACAACTCTGGTATGAATGCTTGGAAGGGTTTCGTTTTTTCATCGAATTCGTTCGAGTTAATCATTTTGTAAACCTTGCGAATTTCTTCGTCGGTGTTGGATTTTTTTTTGATTTGTGATAATGATAATGCCATGGGTCGTGAATATTCTACAATTTGATGGATAGCCTGGAGAGGGGATCGGCAATATTGCTTTTACCTGGACGATAAACTATATAACTACAAAGTTGTACGACTGTAGCCTCAAAACCCAACGCTCTATTCGGGAACATGGTTTTGATTTTATACTAAAAATTACTTCGAGCGGTTTATGATCTGTAACCAACTCGAACTTGTCCTTTCCATTTAGATATACTTCGAAGTTGAGTCATTTATTTTAACAGTGAGTAGATCTGATCAAAAGAAATGTTTTTTTCCTTTACCATTTTTCTGGTGAAATTAAAGTAACAAAGTTATAGCCCTTTGGAAGTTTGAGTACCGCCCTGTCTCAATAATAATATTATGTGCTCGTGTTTGGCAACAACGGATATAATCCGCCTTATCGGTTCATCGCATCGGAAACAAAAAAGCGAAAGAATTTCGAACGATGTTTTTACAATTATTTTATTCAGTTGTATACAGTCAGTGTCAGTCGGTAACGCGTGAGTGAATAGTGGTGTCTGTTGCGTGGCTCAAACGAAATCAAAAATGGCACATGTTTACGAAAATGCTGAACTTGTGGACATGATTCTTATTTACGCGGCATCACGGATTTATGTGGATCGGTTTCTCAATCGAGTGCAACCAACCCCTCGTGCCTTTGTTAATGTAGTACAAAGGGCTCGTGAATCAGGTGACTTAAGACCTCACAGGGGAGGGCATGCCGGTGCTCCAAGACCGCACGATCAAATACAGGTCTGCACTGAAATACTTGTCGGGAGGATACTTTATAAAACAAGGTAACATTTTTTTTTATTTTTTTTTATTTTTACACACATATTTTGGTTTATCTTCCTTCTACAATCATTATCTGAAAATTAATGACTCAACTTCATGGAAATGTTTAACTGCCCAGACCAATGCCAGGGCTTCTTTCTCTGTTTGACAATATCTTTTTTCACAGTCAGACAAGCTTTTATTCCCATAAGCAATTACCCTTGGCCCTTCTGAATCGTACTGTATTAGGACAGCCCCCAGCCCTACAGGACTTGCATCGGCTATAACCTGAGTCCTGTCTTTAGAGTCATAGTATCCTAACGATTTAATTTTACACAAGCATTCTTTCAACAGGTTAAAACTGCACTTTTGTTCATCCTTAAAATACTTGGATATATTTGCATGTTTTGCTAACTTTAGTCGCAATAATTTCCTTAGAGGCTCTGTCATAGACGCTAAATTAGCGATCCATTTACCTATATAATTAACAAGTCCTAGAAAACTCTGCAACTCGTCCACAGTTTCCGGGCATCGGAAAGTTTTGATTACCGATATGTATTTATCAAGCGGCTTGATGCCTTGTCTTGATAGTTCGTGTCCCAGAAATTCTATGACAGCAATATGGTAAACACATTTATTCTCATTGAGAAGGACATTGTTTTCTTTCAAAATATTGAGTGTAAATTTCAATCTTCTATTATGTTCCAGTTCGTTTTCGCCTTATACGACTATGTCGTCTATAAAATTTACAGTTCCTTCGCAGTGAGTCAGAATGCGTTCCATTATTTTTTGGAAAATTTCTGGGGCACACGAAATACCAAACATTAAACGCTTATATCTGAAAAGACCTTTGCTAGATATAAATGTAGTAATAGGTCTCGATGCTTCGCTAATTTCGATTTGATGGAAAGCATTTTTTACGTGCAGCCTTGAAAAAAGTCCTGCCTTTCTGAAGTTTGGCATCATCTGATCCATTGTTGGTAATGGATGATTTTCTCTTAGTATCGCCATATTTGCTCTTCTCATATCGATACAAAGTCTAACTTCCCCATCTGGTTTTAGAATAGGTACCATAGGTGATGCCCATCTGGAAGGGCCATCTACTGGTTCAATTATGTCTGAATTCACCATTTCCTCAATTTTTTTAAGCACTCTGGTTTCCAGGGGGATTGGTATCCTGCGATATGGTTGAATCACTGGTTTTATGCTCTGATCAATGGGAATATCGACTACAACATTTTTAAACTTGGGAAAAGCAGATATGGCATTAACCTCTGATTGAGCAGAAATTCCAATCCGTAGGACACCTAAAGACTTCGCTGTATCTTTTCCTAAAAGGTTTCTCGTACCATTTTGTACTACGTAAAAAGTCGTCCGAGTTACAGACTCGCTCACCTTAATCTCAGCATCAAAACACCCAAGAATAGTTAACGGTTCTTTGTAGCCGCATTTCTTGCAAATTTTCTCTCTTGCTGGACAGTTAAAAGAAATGTGGCCTTTTGAGCCACAACGAAAACATGATTTTATCTCTGAGGCTCTAAATTTTTTTAGTATTATCGTTTATTTGGTTCACTTCAAAGCCTGTTTTCTTTTCAGCAAATTCTTCCATTTGTCTTGATACTGCTTCCAATGCATTTGCTTCAGCAACAATGTTTTCTAATGAGATGGAGTCTCCGATTGTTAATATTTTCTTCCGAAGGTCAGATGAGCTGCATTTTTCAACGATTTGGTCTATAATGTTTTCTTCGGTGTTGCTAAATACGCATTTCTCTGCCTGATTTCTCAGCCGCACAGGGAATTTTTCGAACTTTTCATTTATCTCCTGTTTTATTAGCCGAAAAGCATGTCTTTCGTACACCTTGCTTTGTTTTGGTGCGAAATATTCATCTAGCTTTCTTATACTATCTCGTAGACATTCACTGGATTTTCAACGTCTTCGGTTTGTTCAGAGATATGAGCTCCAGGTAGGTTGTAATATATTTCTTGTAACCCTAGCCCACCGATGTGTAGCAAATTTGCTCTCTTCTTAGCGGGGCTGTCGATGTTAGCTGCTTCTAGATACACTTCTAGTGCTCGTTTCCACTTTTGCCATCTGACAGCTACCGAGCAAACTTGTCCATCACAGTGAAAAGGCTCCAACGAGTTTAATGTTGACATGATGATCTGAAATTAAATGTAATTGCTACTTTTGTGTAAACAAAACTCACATTGTATGCATATACATTTTAGGATCGATGGATCTTATAAGTCAAATTCATTCTTTGTTCATATACATATGTGTCATATTCAGCAAAGCTACGCAGTGTTATGTATCATATTCATATTCATGCCTTGATGTATCTTATTCATCAAAGTACCCCAACACATACATATACATTCAACGTTCGATGTGTCCTATTCATCGAGGTCGTTCGTCTTGACTTTGGTGTTTCTTATTCACCAGTTATACAGTGTTTTGTATCATATTCATAATCACTGATTTGATGTATCTGATCCATCAAAATTATACTTTATGCAACCTATGTATCACATTCATGGTTACTTCTTCCATGTATCATATTCATGAAAGTTATTCTTTGTTTAGTGCTGTATCATATTCATAGATTATCAAAACAACTTTTTTTTTCACTCGCAGTTTATCTTTTCTGCCTTTTCGTGTTTTGACACTTAATCTTAAGTACCTTGATCAATACTTTAATTGAGAAGTAATGTACCCACATACCTTTTGTCCTCGTCGCCAATATGTAGTGTCGTGTAAATAATAGTATTATTTACGTTCGTTTCCAGTCACACAATGATACACAGATATCTCGGTACGACCTTCTCCCGGCGGGTGTGCTCGACTGACTGACTCGCTGATAAGACGGCAACTCCGTCTCCGTCGTTCACCCAGCGGGGGAATAGATCTTTTATTCATTCAATATACTACAGTAGTTACGCAATATGAAAGTATCATTCTTCAAAACAGTATATCTACAATTCTACATACTGTTTTCAGAAACAACTATGTTGTTGATTGCTTGATCAAGGCTAGAAGTTAATAATGGTTTTGCTAAGAACTATTTTTCTTCGATGAATTAAAATCCTTTTGTAGAGCGAAATCAAACGGAAAAAGAAACACATTTTCATTTTCAGTGGAAATATTGTTTCAGGCAGTTATTTGTAATTTACTACTAAAAGTAATTATGCATTACGAAGGCATCAATCTATCCTATGTCCTGACAGTTTCGTTTTCAGAAAACAACTTGGTTTGAAGTTTTTAATTAATTTTAATTTTTTAGTTAATTTGCGGTAAAACAGCACCAAAAACGTAAAAAATAAATTGTGTTAAGACCATGGCTCATTTTTTAATTGCTTAGAAAGAAAGCACTTGATTTTGTTTTAGGTATAGTAACATTATATCAAGGTGGTAGCCATAGTCTTTTTATGAATTCGGATTATTTGTGCATTTCTCAAATTTGGTCACGTTTCCCCTTGGTTACAATATTTGAAGTGACTATCGTCAGATTTCCCACCTATTTGCGTACAAGATTTGTCGATTTGCCGAAGAGGCTACGCGAGTGTATTCAGATCGTTTTCTTCGACAATTCCAACTTAAGCTGGGTGGTTATTGGAATTTCTTATCAAATCAACGGTACTTATTATTTTTTTCTTCTTGGTTGTTATTTTACCGCACATAGCTTCGTTATTTTAAACCAAGTTATTTTTGAAAAGGAAAATATCAGCTGTCAGAATACCCTGTATAATAGAAGATAATCGAAAAATGCTTACCTTGAGCCAAGCAAGCCTTGTAAGAATAACACCAACAGCACCTCTTGCAAACCTCCCATCGTTGATTATTGGCCGCAAATATTTCGACTGCCAACATTTATACTTCGAAAGTACTTGATAAGGACACTTGTTTAGATACTTATCTATTACTACTATTACTATGATAATTGGGATGAGCAGAGTACACAGTACTATAAGCTCATGCAGTAAATATTGTGTACGGACACGTAACACAAATACATCAAATAGAAAAAAATAAAAAAAGACAGGTCATAGCTATAAAGTTTGTACACTCCTCCAGCTATCATACTGCACTTTGAAGCTATTAACTGAAGTAGCACCAACCACACTTTCAGGTAAACTATTCCAGGTGTTGAATATGCGGTTGGGAAGAAACCACTGTCGGACTGTTGTTTTAAATGGCTCCTTATGCAGTTTGAAGCTGTGTCCGCGTAGATTGCTGCGCGACAGACGGTATAGATGCATGAGGTTGGTGCCCATCAAACCATGAAGTATCCTGAACGTAACTATAAGATCGCCACGAAGTCTTCGCTCAGAGAATGAGGTCAGGTTGAATAATTCAAGGCGATCTTCATAGCTTGGTCTTCGTGCTCCAAAAGGGATACGAGTAGCCCGACGCTGTACTGATTCGACGAGATTTCTATCGCGCAGAAGCACAGTGTCCCATACCGGGCCAGCGAATTCAAGAACTGGCCTCACGAATGCCTTGTAAATGTAGGCGCAAGTGTTGACATCGGATCCTTTGAAGGACCTCTCCAGCATGTATAGAAGTTTCTTGGCTTTTGATGTAACGTGGTGAATATGCTCTGACCAGGAAAGACGATCGTTGACTACAACGCCCAGATCAGTGTGGCTGGAAACTGCTTCGATGTTGTGGTCAGAGATCTTGTATGTAAATCGCGGATTTGTCTTCCCGAGGTGAAGGACACAATACTTAGTTAGATTTAAGGGTAAAAGCCAACTGACTGACCATTGACAAACAATATCAAGATCTCGTTGAAGCATACCAGAATTTACGACAGTATTGTAAATCTTGGTGTCGTCGGCATAAGCTGAACATGTGGAGGAAATCAATGCGGGCAGGTCACTTGTATATAGAAGGAACAGCACTGGCCCCAAGACAGAGCCTTGAGGAACTCCACTTGCTACATTATGAAGGTGAGACTGGCTATCACTGACGCGCACAGAGAAAGTCCTCCCGGTGAGAAAAGACTTAATCCACAGTAACAACTCGCCTCTTATTCCCATACATTCCAACTTAAACAGAAGCCTTCTATGTGGTACGCGATCGAAAGCCCTAGAAAAATCTAAGTAGATTATATCAACAGGAGTCTTTGTGTCCAGATACTGAGTCCAATCGTTGAGAGAGTGGAGAAGGTTGGTCATTATTGATCGACCAGGGAGAAATCCATGCTGATTCTTAGGGATAAGGTCATTTTCGAAAGCAAATGACAGGAGCTTATCTAATATGATTCTTTCAGCTATTTTGGCGGCGATAGGAACGAGACTTATTGGTCGATAATTTTTAGCGGAGGATTTGTCGCCCTTTTTGAATACAGGGGTAACAGAAGCACTAAGCCAGCATGAGGGTAGGGTATGAGATCTAAAAGACGATGTGAGTATCAAGCTTAATGGTAGGGCCAGTGCTGAAGCGCAGTTTTTAAGTACAGCAGCCGTCATCCCATCTTTACCAGGGGAGGAAGAGGTCTTCAGATTTCGTAGGTGCATTAATACATCTTCAGGCAGGAACTCAACTTCGCAAAGGCTGTTGGGACACCTATGGCAGATAGTGGTCGGTAGAAGGTCTCCATTAGGCTCATCGACGAAGTCATCACTAAAGGACTCTGCCAGTAAGTTGGCAGGTTCGGTGGCATCCATGTGGAGATAACCGTCAGCGTCGCGGATCTGAGGTGATGAAACTTTGGAATTCAGGTTTGTTCTTAGATGCCGAAACAGCTTCTTCTTATTTTTGGAGGTAACGAGTTTTCGTTCATAAGCATGTTTGGCATTATGTAACGTTCTAGATAGGAGGTTAGAAAAGGATCGATGAGACACGTAATCTTGTGAATGGCCACTCCTCCTAAACCGTTGCCACAAAGATATCTTGTGACGAAGCATCCTCAATATGTTAGAGGTGATCCAGGGCTTTGAGGGGTCACAGTATACCTTCTTTTCAACAGTATTGTCAGCCGTTTCGCTTAGGACTCGTTGAGCGAAAGTGTCCCACATATCTTGGATGCTACGGTTGTTAAGCAAAGCAGGCCAGTTGACTTCAGACAGGGCTTGGTTAAGAGCATCGTGGTTTACAATTTTGATGGTTTTAAACTTATCGGTTGTAGAACGACTATTTATATTGAACTGGAGAGAAGATAAAAGTGAACAGTGGTCAGACTTGCCAAAAGGTGGCAGATAATCTAAATTAGAAACAAAGTCGGCGTCGTTAACGAATATCAAATCCAGAGCCCTAGGCGTATGTCCTTCCCTGAATCTCGTTGGACGATCAACAAGTTGAGATATGCTAGAGTTGCGTAGCAAGTCGATGTAAGCAGCAGGAATGGTTGACATAGGCCAGCTAATGTCACGTAGATTGAAGTCACCAGCTATGAAAAGGTTGGTGTTTTTATTTAAGAGATCTGAAATGAGACTGCACAGGTGTGTGTCTCCCAAACAGGGCCGTGGCCGATATATGCAGCCTATCGTGAAGCTGAAATTTGGGCACCTCAATTCCAAAAATAGATTATCAATGCCATCGAAAGGACTGAAAGAGGGAGATACCGAGAAAGCCGACGCGATTTCCGTGCGACCACCAAAACCAGGAGTGTGTGGTGAATCCATTCTGTATAAATAGTATCCAGGCAAATTGATGGAAGAGTCGGATACGTTGGAATGGAGCCATGTTTCAGTAAGGCAAACGAACGTTGGATTATTGTCTCGAACAAATGCTTGGAGTTCAAGTAGCTTAGAAAAGAGAGATTGTATATTAGTGTAACAAACCGTCCAGTTTGCCACAGAATTTATCAGTTTTTAAAGGTGTGATCTCCTGGGTAGCTGTGTGTACTATACAAGGTTTACCACGAACATATTTTATAGTAATATTACTTTCGCCTGTTGTTTGACGACGTCTAAGCTCTTCGCGAAGGTGTTGTAGTTCTTGCATTTGACCTCTGGTTTTGTCGTCAGAGATTTTTACGTGACGAAGCGTGGGGTGGCTAAGGATGGAGTCTTTCTTCCGCAAAATATTGCTGACGATAATAGGTGAGGAAAACACAACTCTAATTAAACGATTGCTTGAAGTTGTTCTGCCAAGGCGAGAGATGCTGAGTCGGTGATTTTCGGCAGATGGTTCAATATGCCTAATTATCTCTGATACTATGTTTATGTCATCGTTCCCTTCAGCTATGCCCCTCAGAATGATATTGTGGGAACGTCTAAATAACTCCATTGTCTCAGCTTGGGAGCTTGGGGCAATAGGGGTAGAAGGAGCGCCGTTGCCTGAGTGCATCGTCTCCATAGATCTTGCAAGTCTCGATTCAATATTAGCAATGTTAGAAGACAGCTCTGTTTGAGTAACCTGGTTATTTTGTATGTTGGTTTCGCAGGCCGCTATTAAGTCATCATGCCGAGAGATCGAGTCCGAATGTTGCTGTAGCAAGTTTCTACAATAAGCAACATCAGTTCTGAGTTGAGATTGAGAGTTCTTAATATCCTTTATGTCACTGGCCATAGTTGATAATTGGTTAAGTATAAGGGTGAGAGTGTCGGTAGGGGTAGACTGATCTGGTTGTAAAGGAGCACTGGTTTCTGAACGAGCACCGCATGTGGAAGAGGTGGATCCGCTTCGGGTAACTCGTCCCTGTTTACAACAGGCTGGGCAAGACCATCGTTCTTTTTCGTCCGTCCATGGGAGGTAGCAATACTCCTGCTACAAGTTGCGCATATCACTGGTATTGTGGGTGCAAAAAAAAACACGTAAATATACAGTGAGTGTAAAAAGTATTCGTACACCTGGTTTCCATAACGAAAAATACCATATCTCGCCTAATTTATTGGTTAGACATCCGAAAGAAAATAGATATGTACATTAGATTCTGTTTGATTCACTTTTATCGATGGAATCCAAAAACAAAATAGAATAGACTTTAAAAATAATAAAAGGTCACAAGAATGTGCCTGGTGGGCGCAAAAAAAGTATTCGTACAGTCGTAATAATGCTGAAACACGCGCTAGTCAGCCGCACTATCCGATCGCAGGGCGACCTCGCTTATCATTCGGTAGACGATACTCCCTAGGTTGCTCAGTTTCAGATTCTGTGTTGTAAGCATGGGCCGCAAAGGCAAAGAAACGTGTTTAGAGGAGCGAAAGTTAATTTTAAGGCTCCATAACCAGTGCAAGTCGCTAGGTGCTATATCAAAGTTAGTGGGACGACCCCGGTCGACTGTACAAACAGTAATTGATCGGTACTGTGAAACCAAAACCTTGGTAAACAAGGCCAGGAGTGGACGACCCAAAGTTTTGAGCGAGCAGGACAAGAGAGTGATTGTACGGACAATCAAAAAGAACCCAAAAGTGAGTGCGCCGAAGATTGTAGGTGACCTGTCACAGAGGGGGACCAAGGTGTCCATCGCGAGAGTGCGCAACATGTTGAGGAGCGAGGGGTATCGCGGGTGCACGCCCCGGAAGAAGCCGTGGGTAAGCAAAGTCAACAGATCCAAGCGTATCGCCTTCTGCAAGGGGCACCTAAATGACACTGCAGAGTTCAGAAATAAGACTGTTTACTCAGATGAGAGTAAATATAACATTTTTGGTTCAGATGGTAACAAAAAAGTGTGGCGCAAGAAAAATACAGATCTTTCTCCCGAGAATTTGTGTGCCACTGTAAAACACGGTGGTGGATCTGTTTTAGTGTGGGGTTGCATGAGTGCTTCTGGGGTGGGTAATTTAGCTTTCATCGATGGCATCATGGACCACAAGAGCTATTGAAGCAAAATTTGAAAAAGGTGCGATTAAAATGGGTTTAGGAAATGACTACATCTTTCAGCAAGACAACGACCCAAAACATACCGCAACAAATACGAAAATGTGGCTGCTGTACAACACCCCCAAGCAGCTAAATACCCCACCCCAATCACCGGACTTGAACCCCATAGAACATTTATGGAGTTACCTAGAGACAAAAATAAGGGAAAATTGGCAGATCTCTAACAGAGGGGATCTGAAAACTGCTTTACTGACCGAGTGGAACCGCATACCCCCTTCACTGACGTCTAGGCTGGTAGACTCCGTGCCAAAACGGTATGAGAGTGTTTTGAAAGGAAAGGGGTACCCAACCAAGTACTAAATTGTTGTGATGTTCATGTATCATGTGCAAGACTGACAATTTACATATGACGAAAAATCACATGTGTACGAATACTTTTTTTTCGCCTTCCAGGTAGATTTTTGTGAGTTGTTATTTCCTCTAGAGACTATTTTGTTTTGTTTTCGAATGATCAATCAGATTGAATAAAGAATACTTTGATGTAGATGTCTATTTTTTTGCAGATGTCTAGCAACAATAATTAGAGAGACATTGCAGTCTTTCGCTTAGAAATCCAAGTGTACGAATACTTTCTACACTCACTCTACATAATGGTGAGGAAAGGATATGGGAAAACACGCTTCACTCTATTGGGTCGGTAATAGAGACTTAAGACAGATAGGTAGACCACGGAGAGGAAGAATGAGAGAAAGAGAGAAAGGATAGAATCCGCGGCGCAAAACAAATGTCGAAGACGAACGAGATATCGCACAGTCGACTCACAATAGCTGTCAGAAAAATTTGAGGACGACGAACGGGACGCACGGCGTGTGGCAGAATAATAATAAAAAAAAGAAAAAAGTGAAGGTCAGCACAGGTCTGGTGTTGATTACGCTCTGGTGTATGGCTGATCACAATAGAAATACATAAATAAACTGATATCGCCTAGAATATACTGATTAAATCTCAAATAGCGTACTCACAAAGGATTCCTGGTACTTAGGTATCACTCACGACAAAAATTGATAGTAATATATAGGATGTACATATATATAGCGTGACATCAAATTACACAGAGAAAAAAATAATACACGTCCGTACACTGAGATGGATGGATGTGGAAACCTATTAATTTGTGTGTGTCAGAAATGTGTCAATTATTTACCGTGAAATTCAAAGCAGTATAACATTCCATAAATTGTACGTCATTATAAAGATGGAGATATTAAGATCTTATGCGACAAAATTCAGTTCCTCCTTATCTCATTATTCGAGCCACGGATCTGTCACATTTGCCAGAAAAAAAATTTTGGTTTGGCTTGACGAGTGACCGGTGTGAAGTTGGCAGACAAAACTTAGCAGACAATTTACCGAAGATACCCGAATGACCAGTGGCGTCGACATCCTCGACAGGACTGTGATTGTGAACGATACAGCTAACAGCTTCCAACAATAAATATATATGCACGAGAATAAGCACCCCTATAGGAAGAATCATTTTCCACCCCAATTAAATAATTCGCACTAACAAGAGTTAACTCAAAACCTTTCTTCGAATTTTCACTTACGGATTATTGTATATATGGTATTGAAAGTAGTTAATGAGCTAAATAGCATAATACTAAGAAAATCTCTAAAGGGGTGGCAGATAAGAAAACATAATTAAAAATTTATTTTCACCCCCAAGCAAATGATTCCCCAAAATGAGTTTACCTCAAAAAAATACTCTAATATAGAGACAATTTATAGGCTAGGTGGCATGGTGTGAGAAAGCTTCTGAAAGGCTGGCAGATAAAAAAATATGGTTATAAATTCATTTTCACCCCCAAGGAAATGATTCCCCAAAATCAGTTGTACCTCAAAAAAATACTCTATTATAGAGACAACTGATAGGCTAGGTGGCATGCTGTGAGAAAGCTTCTGAAGGGGTAGCAGCTAAAAAAATAAATTTATAAATTCATTTTCACCCCAAGGGAAATGATTCCCAAAATCAGTTGTAGCTCAAAGCAATACTCTATTATAGAGACAATTTATAGGCTGGGTGGCATGGGGTGAAAAAGCTTCCGAAAGGGTGGCAGACAAAAATATATGTTTATAAAATTCAATTCACAAACATATTTTTTATCTGTAGCTTTTCAGAAGCTTACCCACACCATGCCACCTAGCCTATGAAATGTCTCTATAATAGAGTTTTTTTTTTGAGGTACAACTGATTTTGGAGAATCATTTCCTTGGGGGTGAAAATGAATTTATAAACATATTTTTTTATCTGCCAGCCTTTCAGAAGCTTTCTCACACCATGCCACCTAGCCTATAAATTGCCTCTATAATAGAGTATTTTTTGAGGTACAACAGATTTTAGGGAATCATTTCCTTGGGGGCGAAAATGAATTTATAAACATATTTTTTTATCTGCCAGCCTTTCAGAAGCTATCTCACAACATTCCACCTAGCCCATGAATTGTCTCTGTAATAGAGTATTTTTTTGAGATATAAACTTTTTTGAGGAATCATTATTTTGGCGGGGCAAATGAAGTTTTATTTATATTTTTTTCTCTACCACCCTTTTAGAGACTTTCTAAGTATATGCCATTTAGCTCATTAATTACTTTCAATACCATATATACAATATTCTGTAAGTGAAAATTCGAAGAACGGTTTTGGGTCAAGTCTTGTTCCTGCGAATTATGTAATTGAGGTGGAAAATTTTTCTTCCTATGGGGGTGCTTATTCTCGTGCATATATATTTATTGTTGCGAGCTGTTAGCTGTATCCTTCACAATCACAGTCTAGTCGAGGATGTTGACGCCACTGGTCATTCGGGTATCTTCGGCAAATTGTCCGCTAAATTTTGTCTGCCAACTTCACACCGGTGCATAATTGCCAAGCTTGCACTCAGGTGCAGACAAAATTGAGTACACCATAATACATCAAATCTGATAATAATATTGAAAGCAAATTTTAAGATCATACCTTCAGGATAAAAAGTGAATTGAGCAATTGAACTTATAAGTTACAACTTGTTTCAGCTTAGTGAAAAATGGAAAACCCCAAATACCTTCTTGATGATTGTATCAAGAGCTTGATAGCATGATATCAAAAATATTTTCCATAAATCTAGTATCTTTTTATTATCAAGATTTGAAATATAACTACTGCGTTTGTATAAGAAATCAGCAATTTGTAACTTTGTGATAACAAAACTCTATAAACAAATTGAGTAGCACTCAAGTAACTTATTAAGTCCTTGATCGTTTAAGACTATTGATTTCATAACGATGGTATATGAAACAATACCCTTAAGTAGGAAATGGATCTGAAACTATAAATTCCATTCAAAACACAAAAAATGCAACATTATTTGAGACGCCTTAGATTAAGAACCATGCTTTAGTCATTAACGAAAAATGATGCACTACTCCGGATTTAAATTTTCAGCTGTAAGCGCGTACTGTTTTCAATTCGACGGTCGAGACTGTCTGTGGAAAAAAATTCAAAACAGTGAACATGCACCAATTAACTTCTATGTAACCTTAAAAATACTCTACGGATTGAAATGAGGATGCCACAGATGGAAAATTTGTATAAATACATCCATCGGCGGCGAAGCTACGGATAAATAAATAATAGTTTAAAAAAACTAAAAAAATCACGCTTTTATAGCTAACCGAACTAAAAAGCAGAAAATAATTTTTAATTACAAAGAGATTATATTACAGTAGTAGATGGTCGGACAATCAATCACAATTAATGACCTCAAAATAAAATTATAGTAAAATTTAAGTTATTAACAGAATAATTCAATTCAGAATAAAAAGCGTGGGGTGCTTGATATATTAAATGTTGCAATCATTCTATTCGCAACTATCCTCTTGAGAGGAGAGTTATGAAGATGTAGTAGAGAGAGAAGTAATCACCACCAAGCGCGAAGAGTTACGAGGCACTATTTCTAACTCTTTCTAACATACGTGTTGTACGCTTCTCTCTATTTACTTTTGTACACATTGAAACTCGGCCGACCTCAACCGTAAATGATTCGCACGGTATAGAGTGAAAACCAAACTTGTGTGACGGGTTGAGTTCAATGTGTACAAGAGAGAAATGTGTATAGACACGTATGTTTGAAAGAGCTAGAAGCCTGCTGGATAGCGAACCTCATCACCGTGTTGCTTAGCAACGCTGACGCGGCAACGTCCCGCCTTGCCAATATGTTGCACCAGTTCGTTGAACTAAGATGCATGTTGAAAATATGCGTTAGTACATTCTCGATGCCCAAATAATGGTTTCATTGTGAGCGTACGCATTTTTGAATTATGAATTTTGTCGAATATGTTTAGGAAAAGATCCCGGGTTGGTCCTAACGGCGCTTCATTTTAGGTCGAAATGAAATGTCAGGATCGCTACAAATTCTACACCATTGCATCATTGGTCCGCTTGGTAACACCGTATCTCGCACATTCCAAGGCAAGGTTTCCACATCCATGATCGTAGATGAGCGACTTTGGTCAGTACCCATCTAGTTTGCTGTCGCAAAATGTAACAATAACTCAGAATATGGTCATTTTATCACCACTGGTGGAAATCAAAGATAATTGTAAAAGAAATTAAGACACTAATTTTTCCTGTATATGACGGTTAATTAATGGTGACACCTTCATCGGGATCTAAAAACAAGCACCTCATTCGAGAGAACCCTGTGAGATTTTTTCCCCAACTGCGGTACATGTTTGAAATAAAGTGTATAAGGAATAATACTTTTCTAACCCATACATAGTTATCGATCAAAACAGTGGAATGCATAGACCTCTGAGTAAGCTTGGCTATTTCTCATCCAAACAGTGCGACCTAAGGTTCGAGGCATCCACCTCTAATGATGCATCTCTTAGGTAGCGACAATTGATGATCTGATACGTCTACCTTCAAAAGTGTAAACAATTCGACTGGTCTGTTTTACTAGATTTTTCATTCTGAAGCGGCCTGTGCGTTATAGTGTTATAATGTTATTGAAACACGTTCAGAAGAGTATCTGAAGAACTACACAAACAGAAAAACCTTTATTTCATTCATATTCAATAATATAAACATATAATATCATTAAGTCTTGGCTGTCAATACTGATGAAGCTTTGTGGTGATAAGAACTCGTATAGATTGATCGAAAGACGAACAAACAGCTAGCCCGATCTTATCGACGCACCAATCAAACGATGTAATTGGATGTTCTGTTAAGGTGCAGTTCTGTATCAGATTCATTTCACCTGCCACACCATAGCTCAATCCATCTGAATCCTTTTCAACCGTCTTCAATGGGTAATTGCTGAAAAGGGAATATACATTTTGTTATAAACAGAAAAATATGTGAATAATTATAATCGCAACTGCAGTTTGCGTATATAAATGTATGTAGTTCAGGCCATTGTGATCTGTTAGTAGCACTGTAACTGCACGGAGTTGGTTTCTACTTATTAGGAGCTTATTCATTCCCATGCCTTCATCTAGTCAGTAAGTGCCAATGCTCCTTGTGCTGGTTTCTGACCCAGTTTTTTACTTGGTTCCTTATTGTGGTTTTTGGGCACCTCCAAGGCAGGTTCTGAGCCTGTATAGGGTGTGGAAGATCCTTTCCTTGCGAGCTCATCAGCCCTTTCATTTCCCGCGTTACCTCAGTGTCCTGACACCCACATCAGTGTTACTCTGTTGTGTTCCTCCAGCGTCTTCAGTTCTGTTGGTATTCCCAGATCAGTGCAGATGTCACTCATAACGTTAAGATTCCTAACGCTATGAGTGACGCCTGGCTGTCAGTGAATATGGAGATCCTTTTATTGTTATACATTTGTGTACCAGGTAATTGTCCCTTGCTGGTTGTACCTTTGGTGTTTCGTTCGATCTCCCATTGTGGTCTCGAACTTCTTATTGATTTCAAATCTGGAAACTATGTGGTCTCTCCTCACATCGAATTTGCCACTTCCCACATCTTTTCTTATTTGATTATGTCCAAGACCTCTTTGGTTGTGACTGTAGCCTGGAGTGGCCCATTCTTGTCTCCCCCATTATTACATAATGTAACGGTGGGAGGTCCAGCGTGGTCTCATGTGCTGCAATTGGAGCGCTCTTCTTTGCACCTATTATCGACATGCAAGCAAGTATTTGTACCTTGCTTAATTCTGCAATTGCAGAGAGTTGTCTCATCTTTGGCCACCATATCAGAGCTGCATAAGTTAATTTGGGTCTTATCACCATTATGTACGTCCAGTGCTCAATCCCCATGTTTGTCATGAGAGCGTCTGGTCAACATCAAAGTCGACTCCGCTCTCCTTTTGAAGCGTTTGATCTGCCGGTTTCTGGTCAGTTTGGAGACTAGATATTTGACCTCCTCCGACAGTTGCATCTGTTCTCCCAGAAGGCATAGAGGTGGTCACAGCCCCTAAACCCTCGTTTGATGTCCATGTTGTGTCCACATTCAGAACCCTTCGCATTTTGTCTCTGACTGCGATACCCTAGCGTTAATTGAAAGAGTTCAAGAGGAGATAAATATCTTGAAATTTCCAGTTTACGCAAAAAATATTCTAGTATGAGCAGTGGAAAATATTTCCTAAAAAAATAATATCTAGTGTCCACGATAAAAACGATCTTTAACCCATACAGTTATCTTACTCTTCAATCTAGATCACGTGGCAGGATCTAGAAATATACTCAGCGACAAAAATATAGAACATTTAGTATAAACGACTTTATTTGGATGAAATTTTGTATACAGTTAGGTAGCGGCAAGAGGAAATAGTACTTGTTTAAATTTTTTAAGGTGTGAAAATGTACGCAGCTCGAAAAGTAGAAAAAAATAATTGTCTTCTTTTTGCAGTAAGCTCGCGGTATAACAGTAAATGGAAATGACTTAGTCTAACCATCAATTTTTCTCCATTTCCTTTTACTATTTTTCTGGTCTTTCAAACTTCTATTCAGTTCTTGGATCCGGAAGAACATCTTCGACCTGGAAAATAGTTTTTTAGCTTTTCCAGGGCAGTCAATGTTGCTGCTCTTCCACAGAAGTTCGCCTATAAAATTTTTCTTTTCTGTCATTATTCCGTCCCCAAACACTTTTTTCAGCTTCTAAATTTGATTCATGAAAGCTGTGGTAGCTTTTGATAATCCACACTCACTAAGATGGTCTACCACCCAGGAATAACTTTCATTTGAGGAACTTTTCAAGCTCTCATCCTGCAATTTTTGGCAAACAAAGTCGGCCAAATTTTCCAGCCCGTCAAACTCGAGCTTCTCTACTTCTTTCACTAAATCTTCCTCGTTATAGTCAGCGCATACTTCAGGTGCATTCATTTTATTCGTTAATGATGCGGTTAGTGGAAGGTCTACGCTGTAATACTCTGAGAATGCGCTTTCGTTTCGCCCCAAAATATATGACCTTATTCTATACTTAAACTCTAGGGGATTTGGATGGTCATGAAGGATACCTTTTGCCCTAATTACTCCGCAAACGTTTCTTATCACATCTTGATTAAGATGTCTTGTTAACAGGTTTTTTTACGCTGAAGCGTCGTTTTAGATCCTCTAGGAGCATTTTCGAGCTAACCCTTTTACATTGACTTTGTGTTTTCTTTTTGTAAGATGTAGCCTTTTTTTTGCTGATGCTTGGGTTTTAAGGAAAACTGTGGAACTTTATTTCTTTGCAAGGATTCCGTTTAGATGTCGGAATTACATCCTACAAAGCACACCGCATTTTTATCAATTTATCAACCACATAGGGTATATGTGGTTGATTGATATAACTAATACAAGTAACAAAACCACCAAAAATGACCAACAAATCGCACTATATAGTATTAACCACAATATACGTGCACTACAGTAACGTTACGAGAATCCTACCTCGTAACCACGAGCCGACAACTCTCAAGGTGACGTCACGAAGCTCCGCCGACATGCGCAACATCCTGTCTTCAGTGCACGTGTATCGTGTAGCGTTAGATTGGCGATTGGCGGCCAGACAACGGTGTTAAGTGGATGATGGGCACGATTCAATTATGCGTTTTGTATTTGATTGCTGATTGCAGCGTTGTTAGAAAAAATCGTGCATAACGCGACTTATTATTGTAGTCTTACTAGTCTTTGTGGTACTTCTTTGTTAAATGGCCTCACCTATCTTTTTGTACCTGCTTTTTTGATGCGAGAATTAATATAACTTATTTAAATTATTGCAAAAATGAAAAGTATTACTTTTTGTTTTGCGTTTGTGTGCGTATTAATAAATATATAACATGAATTGTTGCAAGTCGGATAGCAGGTATCCGCCCCATATTTTTTTCGACAATAGTAGTACTCGATTTTACATATTTTTCCTGATCTATTCTCCAAGACCCCAACTGTGAGGTAATTAATTTTTTTAGGTAATCACTTGTTATATTGGAGCAGGTACGACGTCATAAAGTCAATTACCTGACAGTTGAGATTTTGAAAAATAGATCATAAAAATGTGTAAAATCGAAAGGTACTATTGTTAGACATACTTATGGGGGATGTCTTCTGTCCGATGCCTCAAAGTTAAGAATCGTCTGTATAAAAATGCTCCGCCGCTGCGGTTCTTTGGCACACAAAAATCTGTCTGATTCGACACAAAGAACGCATTTACAAAACCTCAACGGTTAGGTAATCAATAAATTTTGCATACGGCCTGAGGCCCCGAGGCCTAAGTAATTTAAAAACTCTTTTTACTATTTAAAATGCCCACATATAAAATTTGTTGACTACGCCTACAATCAGATAATCCAGATTTACCGTTTTTGTGCCTTCGCTTCCGTTCTACAACGTAACGATCAATTACTACCGTTCTTTATCGCACAAATTCGAATCATATAAACTCTTGCTAAATGTTGATCCAATAAAAAGGAGCATTTTGCTATATTTTGGGGAGGCAGAAGCACCACTTCCCCCCGCTCCAGAACTTCACAAATCGATCTAGTCATCCGCACCGCCGCCTCCTCCAACGGGTTGGCTAAATCTCAGCATTTTTGAACCTGCACAACCTGTAAACCAAACACACCCTCTGGATTTTGCTATATGGGTGCCCATGACTATAGTGTAGTGATTATTGCTAATAACAATGAAACAACGTTGTATACGGTTGATCTTGGTCACAGAGACGGAAAGCAGACAGAATCAGTTCTACCGACTCCGTGTGGTGCTTGAATTGTATAATATCAAATAATTACTCACTATTTCCACAAACACAGAGATCCAGAACCTCCAGTGGTCATGAATACTTCCCTGTTTTGCGGCAGATGCTTTACGGACCACACCGTGGAGTCATGGGATTTCTCTGTGACGTAAGCGAAACCCTTTTTGGGATGGTGCGTCCGCACGTCAAAGCAATAGATTTTTGACTCTAACGTGGTGGCCACTAGTTTGTTCATCGGTATGCTTTTTCTATCGAACTGCAGCCCAACCACCTGTAAACGCAAATATAACGTGTAGGAAATTAATATACGTAACTGATCGTCAATATTTACGGAACGAGTTTTGGTTTCAGTTTAAGAAGAAAAATTCGTATGAACGTATGCCCTAAAGGTATTAACATGTGAGATATAGGGTGGTAAAATTTTCCAAAAATAAATATTTTATTATTGATATCTGTAAATATCACTTTAGATGTTTTAGTGAAATTCGGCATGCATGTACTATGCACCAAGAGGCACTTTTTAATGTACGACATGTTTTAATTTCAACCAGTGGCCCTTGTACAGAATTCCTCCTGCTCATTTTGGCAGACATTGATGGTATGCCACGGATTTTTTTTAACAGGTCCCCACTGGGTGAGTCTAGAGTCGAGACGACCGACCAGCCAATGCCAACCCCCACCAAGGCATTAGCACCGATGCAGCCGAACCTCCCCCCCCCCCGCTCTTATGCAGCCGAGAAAATGTTTCTTCACCAGTAGAAACCTCTCACCGGACGCATATTTTACTCTTTGCCACAGGGCGCACAAAACTCGGAAGCCAGCCCTCTCTCTTAAAATAAAATATAGTTCTGAGATCCCTTGTTATTTATAAGCAAATTTGATCACTTGTTAATTCAATCCGATCGAAGGTTTTGGTTTTAAAAAATAAAAACCGTTTCTCTGCATGATTATAACAATATCGCTATTATGTCAATATCAGCGTGAAGAGATGTTTTTATTCTTTGAGGTGAAAACCATAAAAAATGGCGTGAAGTAGGTTGACTCTGGATTTTCTACACAACGCGGTTATTAGTTCATAAAAGATTATATATCACATTATATATATTATATATTATATATATATATATATATATATTATATTATATTATATTAGATTAGATATCATTAATATCATTCTTTTTAAATTTGTTTATTTTAATGTAGTTTTAAATAAGCTATATTTAATTTCGTTTTTATTGTTACGTTTTTAAGCTTTGAAATATATTTGGTGTTTTGTTACTTTTGTCTGATGGTTTTGTATTTGTGGCTTCTTTTAAGAGTCTGTTCAAATTTACGTTTTTGTTGTTTGTTTTAAGAGTGATCTAAGAGTCTTTTTACATAATAATATGTAGTCGAAAGAAAATCATTCTTTTTTAAATTCGTTTAGGTTAATGTAGTTTTAAGTAACTTATATTTAATTTCATGTTTATTGTTACGTTTTTAAGCTTTCAAATATATTTGGTGTTTTATTACTTTTGACTGTTTATATTTATGGTTTCTTTTAAGTGTCTGTTCCAATGTACGTATTTGTTGTTTGTTTTTAAAAGTGAAGCCTTAAACATTAAAAAAAATATTTTATTATTCACCTCTACACATAAAAAAATATATAAATAAGAAATCTAATGATTTTTATTCAATCTAGTGATTTTTTAGCAAAATTTCTAGTGATTTTTATTTTTTGAACCTGGCAACATTGTCTGTGATCTTCAAACATCAGTGGATGTGTTTCGTTTTGTGCTTCTAGGAACAAACCGAACAAATCAGTGTAAACGTTTTGTGGGAACAAGAGCATGTTAAAAAGTGGTTAAGATTGTGGCTTAAAAACTCAAGCTTCCAATGAAATGAAAAATACTATCTATTACAGATTTTATAATATAGGATCATCAATAATGCTCCGAATCTGATTCTTTGAAGGCATTAGATAAAAACAATGCAGTGTTCATCTGGGAAGATTATTCCAATCTATTCCAATGGTTTCCAATTCGAACTTGAGTGGTTTGTCAACAGAATTGCTGATAAAAATTTTCAGCTATGCGGATATTCCTGATTTATGTCGCTTAAAGCAAACATGCAGAAGATTCAATTCAATCATCAGTTCTTGGGACCAAATTATCTTTGGAAACAAATCAGATGAGCAATATATTCCTTTCAAAGTAATGGATTATCAAATTAGATTATTTAGGATTGTTTAAACTGGTTTATCAACATTTGTAGATGCTCTCATAAATTGACAACTCTGGAGAAACTGAGAATATCAAAAAATTGGACTATAGGTAAATACAGGGTGGGGCAAAAGTCGCGAAGGGATTTGAAAAATTAATAACTTTTTTAAATTTTAATTTTAATTTTTTTCCCTAACACAAAACTAAAATGCAATGTTTGGAGTTTGTTTACAATTTAAGTGTGAAAGATTACATCACGCAAATGACCGCCATTTTCAGCCTCGCAAAGTGCAGCTCTTGCAAGAGCATTTTCCATTACCCGAGTCAGAATATCTGGCCCCAAAGCACTTACTTCTGCTCGAATATTATCTTTTAGTTGCTGCAGGGTTGTGGGTTTATTAATATACACTTTTCCTTTCAGATATCCCCAAAGGAAATAATCAGGGGCTGTTAAGTCCGGCGAGCGGGCGGGCCAATTGAATCCTGAATTTCTCGAAATTAAACGTTCGCCAAAAATCTGCCTTAGAAGGTGCATAGTGGCTCGAGCAGTATGCGCAGTGGCTCCATCTTGTTGGAAAGTCATCGTTTGATTGTCAGCAAGAGCTGGTCTTAAGAAATTTTGAATCATATCACGATATCGGTCGCCATCTACAGATACAGCATTCCCATCGTGGTCTTCGAAGAAGAATGGTCCAATAATTCGTTGAGACGTAACTGCGCACCATACTGTACATTTAAGCGGATGTAATTGCCTTTGATGAACCACCCTTGGGTTCTCGGTACCCCATATTCTGCAGTTCTGCTTATTTACGAAGCCATTCAAATGAAAATGGGCTTCATCGCTCATGATCAGAGAATGAATAAATTCATTATCTTCTCGAGCCATTCTTTGCAAGCGAACTGCATAAGTTAGTCGTTCTTGAAAATCTGCTGGTTTTAGTTCTTGCACTAGCTGCACTTTATATGGAAACAGATGTAAATTTCCTCTTAATATTCTGCGTAAAGACCTTTGAGACATCTGCAGCTCAGCAGAACGTCTTCGGGTTGGGGTTTCCGGATTCTCCTGAACACTCTCCTGAACGCGTTGAATGTTCCCTTCATTTCTTGCGGAACGTGGCCTTCCGCTTCGTGGGAGATCCATAACTGTGCCTTGTTGCTGAAATCGTGCCACTAAGCGTCGAATCATTGATTCAGAGGGCGAATTCCGCAAATTGAGATGACGACGATATGCTCGTTGAGTTTGAATTATTGAATGGTGATATTCAAAATAAAATTCTATAAGTTTGGTTCGTTGATTGAGGTTGTAACGCTCCATAATTAATCTCCAGGATTTATTTTACACGGTCCTGAAAAAAAAATGAAAACAAAATAAATTTAAAAAAGTTATTAATTTTTCAAATCCCTTCGTGACTTTTGCCCCACCCTGTACTATGAAAAGTCATTACTGTGTGTTAAGAAGAAATTCATGCCATGGTTACAGCTGGAAGAAAAATGTATTTGGCTAAGCAGAGGCCGCTTTGGATTTTGTTACCACAGAAAAGGATCCTATGTAAAACTGAAACCAATTTATTATTACCATCGAGAAACAAATTCAGATGTTGCATATTTAAAAAAGAAAGGAAACACTTTAGTTTGTGGTTTGAGGTAATTGAAAATAATGTAGTCTCATGAATGTATTAACTTTTGAGAGTTTTAAGGGATGGCAGTTTATGTATAAACAATACTGTACAAAGATCATCAAGGTTCTTAAGATCATGCCATGAATCAGATGTAAACTCTGTAGATATCAATACAAATGAAAATATAGTAGTATCAATAGCTAGAGACAACTGGTTCAAAGTATGGAAACGAAATATAGAAACGAATTAGGTGGCCTTAACATATGGAAATAATCTACAAGATAGAATATGGAAAGTGGCTATATTAGATGAAGGACCATTATTGGCTATTGGAACTTCAGCTAACAATAATATAAACTTAATTTTTATAAATGATATACAAAGGTAATTATAATTATGTATGTTGAGCTATTTTTGAGTATATTCCAAGTTGGGTGATTCACAACTTGTGGCCAAAAATGGAACATCATACACAGGACCCCATTTAAGGCGGGTAGTTTTAAATGACTTTATTGTTTTTCGAAGTACTCTGCACGAAATTAATACACATCCGCATGTGCTCGAACCAATTTTCGAAGCACTTATTCCACTCGTTTTCTGGCAGATCCAAAACGGCATTTTTGAATGCGTCAACTGCTTCTTCTGGTGACTGGAACCTTTGACCAAGCAGTCTGTTTTTTCGGGAAAGTAAAGAAATCCTTAGGGCGTAGACCGGGACTATATGGAGGATGGTCCAATAATTACACTTTTTTACTGTTAAATACTACCTTGTTTTTTGGGCTGTGTGCGGGCTTGCATTGTCTTGGTAGAGGATGATTCTTCTTTCAGGGTTTTCGAAGCTCAGTGATGACTCTTGGCAAACATATGGTGGTATACCAATCCGCAGTAACAGTTCTTTGCTCATTAAGAGGAATTGTTGCAATATGACCCGCTTTTGATACAAATGTCGCGACCATCTTTTTCGAAACACTTCGAGAACGGATGACTTTTGTTGGCTTTTCTTCACCTTGGAACACCCAAACAGCTGACTGTCGTTTATTTTCTGGTTCATAACAGTATATCCACGATTCATCACCACCAGCAATGCTATACACATTTTTTGTTTTTCCGGAATTGAAACGGTCAAGCGTTTTTAGACACCAATTAACCCTGGCTGCTTTCTGCTCTTCAGTCAATAGGTGGGGTATCCAACGAGAAACTAATTTTCTTACTTCTAATTCATGTAAATTTTTTTGAATTGAGGTCTTTGAGATCTTCAAGGACTCCTCAATCTCGCGATATGTCACATGTCTATCTTCAATGATGAGTTTGCGCACAGCATCGACGTTTTCCTGGGTGACTGCCAATTTTGGTGCACCCACCCTGGAGGCGTCGCTAAGACCCGTCCACGTTTGAATTCTCCATACCAACCAGAAATTGTCGACTGATGTGGAGCTTCGTTGCCGAAAACAGACAGTAACTCAGCAAGGCATTCTTGTTGCGATAATAGTCTCTGAAAGTTGTAATAAATTATGGTGCGAAAATGTTCTCGGTTGAGTTCCATTTTTCTAATGACTTGGTGACACTTAAAAATTCACTGTAGTGAGAACACTGCACATACTGTTGTGAAACTTTGAAGTTAAGTTTACTAAAGAGTGAGGTTAAGATTCAGTACCGACGTTCGATCCGCGCGGCATGTAAAACTTATAAGACATCCATCGTACTATGTAACATTATCCCTCAAGTGATTAATTAAAAAGATACATAACATTGTTGTTTAAAAATAAAAAACAATTTTTTTAAATATCTTCAAAACTCAACTGGAATGAACTAAAATTTGATATGTGGATTTACCTAAGTATTGTCCAAATTCAAAAGTATTTACTTGAAATTGTCGTGCAACAGTGGAAGAGATATAAGGGATTAGTTTCATTGTTTTTCCAAATAAAAATAGTGCGCCACTGTTTTTTTCGAAACGCGAAATTTTTGGATTTTACCTTGAATTTGCTACAAATAATTACTCTTGTGTTTTTTTCCTAGAGGGCATTGTTTTCTTAAGAAGAAAAACTAATAAGGTAATCAAAGCTTTATTTCAATCAATGTTTAAAAGACCACCATTGACGGATACAAGTGCGGCATCTTTTTAATAAAGAAAAACGTATTTCCACAAAACTTATTGTGGCTTGAATTTGATGAAACGCATTATCTATTCTTTCTTGTAACTGATCAACAGTATTACTATGTCCAGCATACACTAGTTGTTTAAAAGCGCTCACAAAAAGAATTCCAGGGGGTTCAAATCAGGAGACCTTCCAGGCCAATGTACGGATTCGTTTCTGATAATCCATCGTTGTCTGAAGCATTTCCATTACAGAACCTGTACACAAAAATAATATCGGCGTAATCATCATAGCTAAATTCCATTTCACAACGCTCAAAATGGGATAAAGAAAACTTTTGACTTGACTTTTACAAAAAAAAATAGTAGTAACAGTAATAATCGTATAACGCAGGCCTCTCCAACTCGAGCACTTGGTGCCGGTGCGCTCCGGTGCTGAACTCAGCGGCACCGGTGCTGTTCCCCCTCCACCTCGACCGCTCGGGCGCGAGCCATTTCTTAATAGGACAAGACAAAGTGGACAGGTTTTTTAGCGTCTTAAAGTGCATCTTTTTTTAAACGATGTCATTCAATCCTGCATCGCAGAAGCCTATTTTTTGTAAACATTGATGGAAAAGCAAAATGTTTAATTTGTCACACGGTATTGAGGCCAACCCTTCTAAATTGTGAAGAGGTAATTATTAATTTGGTCATAGTTGATTATTATTAATGGTGTCGTAATGCAAGTTATATTGTTGCTTTGAAAATCGCAAAAAGTGGGAGACCGTTTACTGACGGTGCACTTGTCAAAGAATGCTTAGTGGAGTGTGCAGAAATATTGTGCGCATCTCCTGTAGGCAACTTTGAGACAATTAGTATGTCCGAGCAAACAATTTCTCGTCGGATACTTGAACTTGGTGCAGATTTAAAAGAACAACTGCGGGAAAATGTGCCCATTTTGTGCAGTATTCTGTAGCTCTCGATGAAAGTAAAGACATTTCTGACACAGCATAATTAGCTGTTTTCGTTAGAGGTGTCGAAATAGTTTTTACTATCACCGACGAACTACCAGACGTTATCCCGCTCAAAGATACAATGGCCAGAGAAGATATTTTTGATGCTGTAGAATACACAATGCATGACATGGGTATACTACTCAAAAGTTTGCGTAGTGTTACTGATGGAGCGCCAGCAATGTTATCGGAAGCACAAGGTTTTACTGGGCGAATGAAAATAAGTGCGCGACGCTGGGCTACCTCCGATATCATCGGTACACTGCATATTACATCAGTAACAACTGTGTGCACCTTTCGTAATTTCAAATCTATTATGGATGTAGTAATAACATGTTGTCATTTTCTGCAGAAAGCAAGGTCTCAACCGCGGCAGTTTGAAGTATTTTTAAAAGACCTGGAAGCAACTTACGGTGACATACCCTTTTATTGTGTTACGCGCTGGTTAAGCTGTGCAAAAGTGCTTAAGATTTTTTTTTTGAAATCATTGACAACGTTGCTTTTCGAAACAGAACCGACGCAGTACCAAATCTTAGAAAACTTGTTGAATCGAAACGCTGATTATCTTAAGAATAGATGTGTTTACGTCGAAATTATGAACATTATTTTATCACCCGCCCGTTGACTCGATCAGACCAATTCAAATGTCAATACGAATGTCACTCCACTCATTTTCCGTTGGGGCTGGGAGCCGCCGAAATTAAACCTTATCGTAGATTTTACTAAACTTAGCAATAATATGTAGTTATAAACTAAATAAACAAAAAGGGCTTGGTATGCCGATGAAAGTACCTGTCATATCGACTTGAAGATACAACGTGACGGTAGGATTTTACCATAACCTATACGTATATCAACGGTCATGACGTTTCATATTCATTTTACATATACTTTCAAACATCTAGAAGCCTGGTGTCAAACTGACAGACTCAAATGAGCTTTTAAATGCAAGCATGAAGCATACAAACAGGATGTATTATTTTGAGCTATTTGCATTGTCTGCTATAGCTTTCAGTCGGTACGACAGAAACTTATGGCGGAAATCAGTTTGTCATACCATGTTTTTCCGAATGAGCCTAAAATTTACATCAAACCTTGTAGGCTTCATTGGATTCGGTGAAACTCTCTTGTCACGCTGTATCTTTAAGTCTTACTGAGCTCCTCTTGTTCATTTACTTAAAAACTACATATTATTACTAAATTTAGGCGAATCCGCGATGAAGGTATACTTTATCTGAAGTCACTTGAAACACTGTGAAATACCGGGCGCGTTTTATATATCTATATTTAACACGCTCTGTTGCTGCAAAAATCGCCAAATTTCGCAGCAAATATCCCCCGTATAAGATCAAAGGCAGTTTCACCGGTCCACGTGGAGTAAAGCACGCCTATGCGTGGACATAGCCAATGAGAAAGCGTGTATTTAAGAGCTCCGAACAAGTGCAGGTGGCTAGTGAAAATTGAAACAGTTTAGCCAGTGGCGTGTAGCGGTGAATAAACGTGTTTTCTTTAGTCTGTCCGTGCTTTTTCATAGATTTTATTAGTTTGTGTGTTTTTGACTTTTGAATACTCAGTTCACTTGTTGTGTTGATTGTTCTTGTGTGTAGTAAATATGGCTCTTTGGAGACCTTGGGAAAATGCTCCAAGCCACGAGGAGATGGTTGATGAACCTGTGCAGGCAGAATTCTTTCATAAAGATTTAGAGGAAAAGACCCAAAGAGTAATCCTAAACATGTATGATTGTCTGAAAAACGAAAATCCAGATTCCTCGCAAAATCAAATTTTAAACAGAATTTGTATCATGACAAAAATCAGTCGGTCTACCATTTATCGGGTTATAAAAAGGGGAGATGTAGTCAACCATTCCTTCCACAGAAAGCGCATAGGGCAAAAAATAAAAAGAATAGACGTGGGTTTTCAGGAAGATATTCGTCGTATAATATACGGATTTTATAAAGAAAATTTGGTGCCCACGTTGGAAATGATACGGGATAAATTAAAAGATTATCCTGAAGATTTTTATAATTATAAATACTTAGACTCACTGCACTGTATTGTAAAACTGTGTGGTTTTCAATACAAAAAATTAGATAAAAGGATGGTGATTATGGAGTCGTCTCGAATCGTTGAATAGCGCCAAGAATTTTTGCACAAAGTTAAAATCTATAGAGAGCAGAAAAGAAATCTGATTTACCTGGATGAAACGTGGTATGATACCCATGATGTTGTGCAGTACGGCTGGGTTGACGACAGCAACAAGTGCATTATAAATGCACCATGCAACCGTGGAAAACGAATCATTATTCTCCATGCTGGCAGTGAAAATGGATTTATACCTAATGCCTTGCTGTTATCTGCCAAAAATATCAAAGAATCATGTGCCGACTATCATGAGGACATGACCTCCGACTTATTTGAAAAGTGGATAGAGCAGCAGTTAATACCAAACATTTCCCCAAATTCAGTGATTATTATGGACAATGCGCCATACCATTTCCGACAGAAAAACAAAATTCCGAATACAGGCACAAAAAAACAAGACATTATTGATTTCATGAAGGATAAGGGAATGGAAATACCACAAAAATCAACCAAAGCCATATTATTGGATCTTATTAAAAGACAAAAATTTGCTATTACTGCATTTTTAACCCGATTGAGTTGGTCTGGGCTGCTTTAAAAAAAAAGTAAGGAAACATAATCAGACCCCTCAATTAAGTGAATCGCTATTGGCCACAATAACAGATGCAGTATCTCATATTGCTGCCACAGACCTATGGAAGCAGTGTTCTAGGCATATTATTGAAAAAGAAAATGAATATTGTGTTTTGCCTCCTGTAAATCCCGTTGTAATTCCTCTACAAGATGACTCTAGCGACAGCTCCGAAGGCGAGGATGATATATAAATACCTATAATGTAAGTCTTTATATACCTTTTTATATACCTACCTGCTATGTAAATATTTGCCTATGTCAAACGTTGGAATTCTGTAATTTTTCCATTTCTTAACTTTCAGTCAACATAAATTAAACTCCCAATATAAGTATTTTTTATCCCAAATCAAAAAAATAAGAAGATAGTAAAATCCATTTATTGTGATATAAAAATATTATTATTATCGTTCTAAATAAATGCCGCACGCCTATGATACGTCATGAAATTACAAAGGACGCGCCGACCAAAGGTTTTTATGCTATTTCAAGTGACTTCAGATAAAGTATACACTCAATGCCACCAGCAACCGGCTCATTTCTATTTGCAGGGTGCGGCGGTTAGCACAACACCGTCCTCGCGATGCGTATGCCGCTGCCTAAACCCTCCCCCACGGAGTCACCCCGCAGCACTGTGCTGCGAGCGGTGCTCGGCGCTGCACTGGTCTCACCCGAGTTGGAGAGGCCTGGTATAACACAAAAAATTTGACGTTGGTATCAAGGCCTCCTATTTTATTTTGAAACTATTTGTATCTCAGCTCTTCATGAATGAACTAATTTGTTTTATTCTTATGAAAACACTCTAGGATAAAACACAAGAGTAATTATTTGTAGCAAATTGAAGTTTAAATTCGAAAAACTGCGCGTTTCGAAAAAAACAGTGTCGTACTATTTTTATTTTGAAAAACAATGCCACTAATCTCCTGTTTCTCCGCCACTGGTGCACGTTAATTTCAAGTAAAGACTTTTGGATGTGGACATTACTAAGGTAAATCCACATACAAAATTTTAGTTCATTTCAGTTGACGATTTTGGAGATATTGAATTTATTTTTATTTTTAAACTTCAACACCCCATATCTTTTTAATGAAGCCCTCGATGAAAAAATGTTACATAGAAGACCCCCCTTGAAATTCGTTCCTGTGAATGATGTTTCACGACTTGTGAATCACCCTACGTGTAACATATAACACTGAAATAGGACATAATAAAATTAAATACATATGTAATTACGCATACAGTTATGATTTTTCGAAAAAACAACTTGTTATTTTTGTTTGTTGATTTTTTTACACACATATATTTTCAGTTTCAATTGCACAAAGTGCAGAATAACTTGGAATTGGTTCGTTCACTTGTCCATCATCATCGCCGCTTTCGTTATCGGAACTTAGATCATTCGTTGAATAGTTTGACTTCTATGCTTGTACGTTATAACCAGAATATCACTACTAAGTTGGTAAAAATACATCCAGTAAAATTACAAGATTATTTGGGCGGGTCCAAAGAAATAAGTACGTAATAACGGAAGTACATACGTTATATCCCATGTACGTTATAGACGGAGTACACTGTATTACAAGACATATCTCAATAAAACAGATATCCAAAAAAGGTCTCATCAAAGTTCAGCGGCATATCTAAAACCTAGTAGGACATATTCAAGCAAAATGATCTGATATCCTTGAGATAACCATTAAAAAGTATACACAAATGGTCATATATCTATATACAGACCCTTCATGCCACTTGAGTGGGTGCTAACATAGCTTTATTGTAGTCTCTCAAGGCTAAAGAATCAAAGATAACAATAAAAGGTGATGATAATTTCGGCGGTTATGTCGCAAGACTTTGTTTGGCGTGATTAAGAAATTTTAGACATGTGGTTTTTAATTTTATCATCATTTTTAGAGCCACAAACATTTTGCAGTTATCATGCTGTGAATACAACCATGGGGTTCTAGACATGAAGTGGGATGGCCCACATTGTGTATGGTCATGTGGCTATGACACATATCTAAGAAAATGGGATCTCAGGACAGGAAATTGTGTTCATATTTATAAGGACCCACATGCCTCAGCCTTATATTGTCTGGATTATGATTATTGCAATACTGTCATGACTGGTGCACAGTTGCATGGAAGGGTCATCTTATGGGATGTAAGACAAAAAAATAGCGTTCAGGTAAAAAATATGACAATGTGTTGAATTGTTTTCTTAAATTTGCGATGACTAAATTATGATTTAACAGTATGTAACATGTTATATGACCAAAAACGTGGCGCTTTAACGCTTTTGTTTCGCGTCATATCGGTGCTAAATGGGAGGCGTTAACAATGCACTGTTAATGTAGTTATTGTGAACACGATATTTGGATAACTAATACGACGGAGCTACAGCTCAACATCAAGGCTGCCGCGTTAAGCTCCCTATTCACGATCGCTCCTTCATTTCAAATTCGGCTATGTTGCTCAATTTGGAGTCAGTGTGAGTGGTTCTATAGAAATAGATCACCTGAAAAAAATGGCGTCAAGATTTACTCTTTACTACCCCCGCCTTCAAAACGGCTTCTAGTGCAGTTTTTCATGTAATTTCACCTATACACAGTAGCACTAAACAGTCGTAGTTCAGAACAATTAATGCATTAATTAGGATTTTCATGGAAAAAATGTCCTCAGATTACAGCAGTCTGCATGGCAACCTTGTCTCTTCGAGCCTTTGGAGTAATCATTTTTGATAACTTATTATAATAGCTTTTGATGAATAGGCACTTCATGATTTTTATTGTTTGGCAGTTCTTGACAAATGATCGTGAATATCACCGCTCAAAATCAAGTAATTTCAATAAACTACAGTCCAAAGATAGTGCTTTTATAATATATACAGTGAAAATCAAATACGTAATGTGTACGAGACAGAAGCATGTAATACGTCTGTTAGAAAGAGATAGAAGAACCACGTTGCCTAGTGACCCCAGTACGAGGTCGAGGAAGCCACCGTCGCACTGTTTCTTTCATATCGCACGCTTATCGCGTTGACAGAGAAATTCATACTTAAACTTGGCGCATTATAGCGCGAAATCACAGCCGACGTCAACTACGAGCCGTGAACAAAGAAATCTGGCAACGTAGGTGGTAGTGTTACTCCCGCCGCTGCTTGCTGCATCGACGCAACTCGTGCTCAAAACGCTGAGAAAACATAACCTTTTCAATTTGTGATTTTTGAATCCCAGAGGCTGTAATTAAGAGATAAGCTTGTTTTCTAAGCTTCAAAGTGTGTGTATGTGTTTAAAGTGATCGGTGACTATAATATATGAGAATTAGACTCCAGTTGTAGTGCTTCTGTGCTTTAAAAATAAACTAAGAAGTGTGACTATGGCTGTTCGCGCCTCAGGACGCTAAGGATTTCAACTATTGAAAACGTGCAAATTCAGGTTCTATTTTTCTTTTTTCATTTATCAAGAATTTGCCGCAGACAATATGCCTCGTTGTTGCTGTGTTCCTTCATGCAATGCAAACTATAATTCTGCTTTGAAAACAGAAAGCTATGTTTCAACTTTTCGCTTCCCAAGTACCGAAAGTCTGAAAAACAAATGGCTTATGGCAATTCCCAGAAAAAAATGGACACCTTCAAAATATTCAGCTGTGTGCAGTCGTGATTTTAGAGAATCGGATATCATCAGGACAGAAAATATAGTTTTGGCGGATGGAACAGTCCAAAATAATATACCTTTGAAATATCCAAAATTGAAAGAAAATGCTGTTCCCTCCATTTTCCCAAACTTGCCATCATATCTTTCAAAAACTGAAGCACCCAAAAGAACTGACCCAATGCAAAGAAAACAAAAATTAATTGAGAAACATGAAAAAGCTATCCAGAATTTCGATGATATGGATAAGATCAAAGATAAATTTAGTTCAAAAATGTGGATTTGAAGTTATTTGTGTTGTTACTGATAATCACCGAATTAATAGAGCAATGTTCAGGAAATTAGCAAAGGATTCATCAGAAAATTATTCTATTCCAAATCCACATAATCCTGATAAGAACATATATTTAAATTATGATGTTGTGCATATTTTCAAGAGTATCATAAATAATTGGATTAATTTAAAAAACCTAGGCAAAACTTTTGTATATCCTAATTTTGACAATGATGATATTATTCAGTATGCTAAATTTGAAAACATTCGTGCTGTATATTAATTGGAAAAAGAAGCTGTAGTTAAGAAAGCATATAAATTAAATTATAAAACATTGCATCCAAATTCATTTGAAAGGCAAAATGTAAATTTTGTAGATAATTTATTCCATCACTCAACAATAGCTGCTATGAAAGAATTAAAGTTTAATGATGCTGCACACTTTTTGGAAATAATCAGGAATTGGTGGGATATTGTCAGTAATACAAGTGTAATAAAAGGAGAATTGAAGCGAAACGAATTTTGTAAGCCTATTACCAATAAATATGATTATAGAGTACAATTTTCAAAAAAAAATCCTGATATGGTTAGAAAAATGGCATATCTAGAGAATAATAATGGACACCTGACACCAGTAACGTGTACAGCTCTATATCAAAGCACGCTGACTCTACTTAATATAATTGAATATTCATTTAATCAATTTGACATTGAGTATGTATTGCCTGGAAAATTCACCACTGATAATTTAGAAAAAGATTTGGCAATTATAGACTTTTATGTGGCTGCAATTACAATGTGTCATATGATGAAATTTTAAATGCTGAAAAGAAAATATGGCTGAAGCATATTTTCAATGAAAAGAAATCGTCATTTTCTTTAGCAGAAATTAAAACAAGGTTCCAAAGCTGCTTAGAAACTCAAGAAAATTTTGATTTTGATTTCTTGGATACCAAACAAAATCCTGAAGTTTTGGATATATTCAATGAAGTATTTGAGACAAATTTCTTAGCCAATTGTGACATAGAGGATAGTACTAAGACTTATATATCTGGATATGCTTCACACGCTATCTCTAAAAACCTAAACTGCGAGATATGCAAATCGCTAATAGTTAAAGAAAAAGGTTCATTAACAACTAATGTTTATTTTGATCATTTGCAAAGAGGAGGACTGTCAATTCCAACCAGTTATGTACCAATCATATTCTACCATATGTATGCCATTTTTGAATCTATTATTAATGTAGATAGATTGGAAATTTTCTTCTTGAAAAGCAATAATCAAAAATTTATTTTGTGTCAGTTAACCTTGCTCAGCATTCAGTCTGACATTATATACAGTGAATTTTCTTTAACTTGCATCTGTGGCCGCAATTATGCAGATATTTTATCTAAGCTTTTGTCTGTTTTTTCAAACATAATTTTGAATGATTATGTAAAATTGAAAAATAACAGTAAAACTGAAAGTAAATGTAAGTTATGTACCAGTCTACAGAGAAGAATATGCTGAACAAGGACTTTTGCCTCCACGTTCCTTTCTTATCAGTTACAGTATTGTATTTCATTTGTTCTTTACTTTGGTTTGTATAATGAACTTTGCAGTTAGTCTCGATTCAGAACTCATTCAATTAACATCATTGTATTTGGTCTTTCTCAAAAATAAATCTTTTTAAAAACGTTTTCGTTGAAGAAAGATATTTGAGTTGTATTAAAAACAAACAGGTAACTCCACATTTCCAAGCTGGGCCTGTTGGAACACGGTGTGCTGACACCAAAAAACGTAAACTAAATACTTTTAATTAGGTTAACTGCATTAGCGACTCATATATATCACGATTATTTCGTATTTTTAAATTTTTTAGAGCTATTTCATATTCAGACGATTTGTATCGACTCGAACTGTCCTCTTTTCCAAAATTAAATTTAGTTCTTGAACGTTACACGGAGACGGAGCACACAGCCGCTGGCGGCCGACGTTCACAGGTAGCACTACCAACGACGATGAAAAGACCTAGACCTTTCTATTTACACTAAAACGCGTTGAAAGGATAAATATTAGGGAATTGCAATGTTGCCAGTTACTAGCTGATAGAATTCCTAACCTGGTAGTAAACAAACCTCAAACAAATATTTCATCGTGTAAACCAGCTATTTGGACTCATGAAAATAATAAAATTGTTAACATTCTTGAAAATCTGCATAAGCAATAGTGAAAAGTAGAAAAGTGAACTATTTTCGTATTGAATTTACCGTTAGCGAATTGGAAAGAGATTTCCTTCAGTCACAGAGCTTCAGTCGACATTGGCAACGTCGCATTTTTCTTATGAATGGACATTTTACGATACTATAAAGTGCGTATTTTATGCTTGAGTTGTGGATTTTCACAAATCATTATTTTTGTGCTATTTGCCATAAGTTTGTTAGTGATATTGAACTGTTACCTGTTGAACAATGGTGCGATCGTGTTATGTGTGCAAGATAAACAGCAGTAATCCAGAATCGGCCAATTTATCATTCCATCGGTAAGTAAGGTTATGTTTTCATATCATAGGCGTGGCAATACAAATTTTACTGAAAAAATTATCATAAAACAGTCTTTTACCATCATTTTAGTAACTTTTTGTAGCTTCCTGACGAGTTTATATGAATATATATTCATCACTAGCAGTATGATACAATTTAAAGATGTTCTGGGTGTAGTTCATCAAGTACAAAAATATCCACATACACAATCTTCATGCAATTTAAGTAAACGTGATTTTGCCATGATTTGATTATATTTTTGTGCTAACTAGTTTATAATCATTAGACAGATCATTGGTGTAAGACATGTGTTTACAATTTTAGACTCCCATCTGACCCAGCAAAGCGCATTTTATGGATTTCACTGCTTGACATTGACTGGGAGAAAACGTTGCCGAAAGTGGCACTGATATGCAGCAAACATTTTCATGATAGGGACTTTGAATATGATTCTGCTGGAAGAAGGCTTTTGAAGGATGGTGCTGAACCAGTAGATGTTCGCTCCATACATGATGAGCAGGAGTATGCAAGGTAAATATGTTTGTTACTTTTTTGAGTTTTTTTGACATGCTATTAATAGCATACAGATACATTTGCCCTATATATTCATATTGATTAATATTTACTCAGCATTTCTATTATCTAAAGTTTGAAGAATTAAAAATGTGTCAAGATTATACTTGTACTTTACTCTAGACTCTAGCCCTGTAAATATTTACTTTGTTATTGTATCCATAAGTATCTTAAACAAACATTATTATTCCAGCTCTGATTCAACAGTGACACTTACTCCATCAAAGGAATCAAGCTCAGAAGCCCATAGCAGTCAAGGGAGCCCTGTCAGAAAGCGGTGAGTAGAGTTCTATACGGACTTGAACTATTCTCATATAATAAGCTTATACTACATATTATTATCAAAATAAACAGATTGGCACAGTAAAATAAGTCAGTGCCTGTGTGCTTCAAGTGTGCTTTAATAAATGCAATTCATACATTCAAGTACATTACCAAACAATTATTGTCAAAACTTATCTAAATAGTATCATGTGTATGTCAAAGGATTTTGGTTGTTTACATGTGTTATGTCCAGTATTTTATGTATACCTTTTATTTTAGATTGAGAATGGAAGAGTTAGCTATTATACCAGGGCCTTCCCATGTGGTGTGAGTATTCTCTTAATCTAAACCATTTCATTTACTCATGTAGAAAATATTTTAGCTCAAGTCATATTCCTTTTCCTGATGAAGCTTCTAAGATGGTAGAGCCTCCAGAAATTTTGCAGTCATTCACATCATCCAGTACTGCAACTGCTTCTGAACAGGAGTATCAATTGGCAATTAGAGGCAATGTCACCAAACGAAATGTCAGAACACCACGTAAAAGAAGGTATTTGAGGGAGACAAGAACTTGTTTCTTACTAGCTATTTTGTATCAAGATGAAATGATATATAATATTATTTAATGAATAAAGTATATAGTTGACACATTTATCCTTTTCAGGCTAAAACGTTATGTTGGAGATTTATCAAGTGATGACTTTTCCACTCCCAGAAAATCAAAGTCAAATTATCGGTTGATGAAAAGTTCCCTAATGACATTGAGGAAAAAAGTAAAAAGTCTCCAAACAAGTGTTGCTGCTTTGAGGAGAAGAATAAAAACTCTAAGTGGCTTATTGAAACTTTTGAAGCAGAAGAATCACATAACAGATTCAGCTGAAACTGTATTGAAGGTAAGCAGATTGATGAAGACTGTGTGTCCCAGATACCCGAATTCATTTGAATGGAGCAATTGATCAACTTTTTTTTTCAATATAATAATTTTCATTACAACACACACACAACACTCAACATACCATAACTGGTCAGAAGACCAGTTGTAATCTTGCTCATTGAAAATAAGCATTATCATCTTATCACTTTTGCACATATAGCTCCATGATTTTTTTCTTTTAATTATAGCATTTGATATTCTTTTTTTATTCGTATTTTGTTTATTTTGACTAATACTTGTTACAACAAGTATACATATCGTCATCTAACCACAGCAGGTCATGAGACTGGTTATGGTAGAAATAGAATTGAGTATGGGTATGTTCAGTGTTAATATCTTAGTTTCCTGATGTTATTTATCTTGCATAAATGTAATTAATACTAGTTTTAAAATACTCATTCTGTTCAGATTACATGATTTAATTGCATTCTAAATACTTAATATCTCTTTTAGGCATCTCTTTCTGGTATGCCTTTGGAAATCTTTGAAAGAATGTTGAGGGGGCGTACTAGCCAGAAATATAACCCTGCCTTGCGGTCATTTGCCCTCACGCTGAGCTTTTATTCCCCAAGAGTATACAATTTTGTGAGGAAGACATTTAACCTTGCTCTAGCCCATCTGTCAACAATAAGCAAATGGTATAAGTCGATTGATGGTACACCAGGCTTCACTGAGGAATCCATTGTGGCCTTGAAATTAAAACAAGGAGAAGCTTCAACCAAAAACTCTACTGTTATGTGTAATTTAGTCCTAGATGAGATGTCTATTCGGAAACAAGTTGAATGGACAGGGAGTAAGTTCACGGGGTATGTTGATATTGGGGCTAACATAGAATCAGACGTTCTACCAGAAGCAAAGGAGGTGTTGGTTTTTATGTTAGTATGCTTGAATGGAGCATGGAAAATTCCGGTGGGTTACTTTCTGTTGGATGGCTTGACTGGTTATGAAAAGGCAGAACTCGTGAAAAAATGCCTAACCTTCATCCACACTTCTGGAGTTACTGTAGCATCATTAACATTCGATGGTGCTCCAGTAAATTTCACAATGGCTTCTTGTCTAGGGACAAATCTGAACGATGTAACAAACTTGAAGACTTATTTTCTCCATCCTATAACGGGTCAAAATGTATACATATTCCTAGACCCAAGCCACATGATAAAATTAGTCAGAAACGCTTTTGGTTCCATCAAATACTTAGGTGATTCTGAAAACAATCAGATAAGTTGGGATTATTTGGTGAAGTTAGTTGATGTGCAAAATATCGAAGGTTTACATTTAGGCACAAAAATAAGAAATCGTCATCTACAGTGGACGAGAGAAAAAATGAGGGTCAAAATAGCTACACAAACTTTAAGTAGAAGTGTTGCTGATGCTTTGACCTATTTATCCAAAGATTTAAAACTAGCGACGTTTGCTAATGTGGAAGGTACCGTAAAATTTGTTCAAACATTTAACGATATTTTTGATATTTTCAACTCTAGAAACAGGTTTTCAAAGTACTTATTTAAGCGCCCACTTTCTCCAGCTACTGCAGATACATTTTTCAAATTCATGGACGAGGCAGTTCAATATATCCATGGATTGCGACTAGGTACTCTCCCAATAATACATTCTCCAAAAAAAACTGGTTTTTTAGGATTTTTGATTTGCATTCAGAGCTTGAAACAGTTTTATAACTTGTGTATTGTAGAAAAGAAAGTTTTAAAATATATTTTGACAAATAAATTATCACAGGATCATTTAGAGCTTTTTTTGGAGCTATTCGTAGTAAGGGAGGGTACAACAATAATCCCAGTGCAAGGCAGTTTGAAGCTGCATACAAACGATTGCTGGTGCATACAGAGATATCTGGCCCAGACACAGGAAATGTTGATAACCCAGAGCGTTTGACTATCTTATCTTGTGGCAGTGGATATCATATAACCAGGGCGGACGATGGTGAAGATCTTTTAAATAGCCCAGAATTACTTCAGTTTGAAGAAAAAATAAAAAACGATCTTGCCCTTTACCAGTGCACACCTTTTGCATGGAATCTTACAATTTATACAGAAGATGTTGTTTCATACATTGCAGGGTTTGTGGTGAATTGTTTAAAAAAATGTGTTACTTGTATAAATTGTAAGAATTCTTTAGAGGGCGATATTGACATGCCATTGCAAAAAAGAAAAGTTTATGGAGAATTGACAAAAGCCTCAGGACCAGTTATTCAAATTTGCCGCCATGGTGAAAAATACTTTCGTTTCTTCCAAAAGACAACTAATATCTTTAACAAAAATATCAAACATCTCTCGGATATTCTAGTCAATAATACCATACAATCAATATCACCACATATTTTGGGGTATTTTGAACACCACCTTCTTGAAGATGACCCTATTGATGGGCACTGCATATTTCTGATAAAACTGATTTTGAAAAAGTATTTCTCACTCAGAATTCATCACGAAACTGTGAAAAAATCGGACAGTTTAAAAAAAAAACAGAATTAGAAGTGTATATACGAAGGCAGTATTATTCAGCCATCAGTAAGATTTTTTTCTTTGTTGTATCTCTCGTAATTTTTTGGATTCTATGATATGATTCTAAGGTTGAGAAGTATTTTTAAATTATGTACATTTTTGTAGACCTGTAGGTGGCAGAAGTTCAAGCTTTGTTTTTCCCAAAATGCATAGCTAATTAGTAGATTTTTAATTTTCTGGCGACACTGATCATGTATGTATAGGTCGACTACATTTCAGCTGTTTCGCATGTAATTGAAATAATTCAAGATTCCGCAATTTCTACCAATACACAGTAAAATGGAAATATCCCGACTGCATGTATTGTTTTTTTTTCGTATTTCATGTTATAAATGGATACATAAGCTATCTTATAAAATTAATTTGCTATACAAATTTCTCAACACGATTACTACAACACTTTAGGTAACACCCCAAGATTGAATGAATTATTTACAATTATGCTTAATGTGTTGATGTATATATTTTTGATTATATTATATGTAATTAGATTTTATATAAAGTTACCTTTATATATATATATTATATATATATGTATATATATATAACTCGCATATTTTCCTTTAATTATGCTATAACTGAGACCTCGTAGATGAATGTCAGACGTGCATTCCATACTGTGATCCGTACGTCAGTATTTACTGATAGATTTCCTTCCGGATCGATGGAATGATTGAATTTCCACATAACCTTATGCAACAATAAAACATGGCATCAATACGCTAGGCTAGACGTTCAATGAATACGACCACATTCCTTGGAAAATACTAACGGATCAGAGTATGAAATGAACGTCTGACATTCGCTTTATAATACTGGCAAAGTAGTACTAATAAGATTTAGAGTGTTTTTTCTTATACTGTTCTTTACTATTATACAAGGAATGGCCTATGATGATTTTGTACCCATTGTTAAATTGGCGAGTGTGAAGTAGCTGCTTGAAGCAACTCTTGTAATTTATGATTTTGTAAAAATGTCAAAATAAAAAGTGTTCCCATTTCACTGTTTGATTTGTTTTAAAAAAATATCTTATTAAAATGGATGGCGATCAAAACTGTTCAATCCAACTCTAATTTTTAAGTAAATATTGGAAACACATTGGTCAAGTATACCGTCTCTAATCTAGAGGCACCTCTGTCAAAATCCATCAAACCGTTCAAGCTGCAGCCTTGGAAATATGAATTTCAAGGTTGATTATTTTATTAATATTCGCCATTTTGTTTCAATGAAATTTTAATATACCCAGTATCACTCATACTGCTAGGACGAATCCGAATACCAAAATCCAACAAGCATTTGAGCCCGTGAAACAGAATTTTTGGATATATACATACAAACCAAAAAACATGTGAAACATATTCCTCCTGAGGCAGTCGGGTTAATAAATGTATAAAGCTCATCAGTTTTCTGAGCCTCGTCTGTCGCTGGCGACACTATCATGATTGGTCTGAGTGCATGTGACGTCCGGTTTGATTCATAGTCCTAGTTTTGACCGTTTCTTGTTGTGTTTATGTACACTTATATTTAATTGTACTTCGACGCTATATTTCGGCTTGCATATTCATAATTAGCATAAACAATTTATTTGAGTGACAAATTATTCCATTCCATTATGCATAATACTTTTACATTCATTGAAGTGCCCAAAAACTCCACAAAAATCGATTTCTAGCTATAGCTCTATTACCCCGATTATGATACGCCCATGGCAGTTGACGACTGTCCGCCATCTTCCTCCAGCTGTATATAGTTTTCTGTTGTTTATCTTGTCAACGTTCAGATAGACGTTTTATGAATGAATGTAAATGTCTAGGTCTTTTCATCGTCGTTGAGCACTACCATGCCGTCCGAGCGCGGTGTTGCCTTTCTTTCATCACGGCTCGTAGTTGACGTCGGCTGTGGCGAAATCATAGCTGCTGTTCGTTCGCGCCTGACATCACACTTCTCTAGTGCCCAGCGTCCCGTCATTAGTCTATGGACAATTCATAATGCCTCCAGTACACGTCTTCAGATGCGTCGGCGGACGTCGGCAGATGCATCGGCAGGTGAATCTCCACGAGCTGACCACACGTCTGCAGACGTCTGCAGGTCGCTCAGTCTGTGTCAAGCCTCGACAGATGCAACGGACGCAATATTTAAAAAATGGATGTTGAGATGGTAACTGCCGCAGCTATTTATTTGTTTAGTACTTTTAATTACTACTTGAGTGCGTATACTTACAACATTTTTGTTTTTGTGGTACTTATTCTTTGGATTCCACAGGCAGTTTTCTGCTTGATATAGCTCAATAAATTTGAAGGTTTCATCAGTGGTCATATTAGCCATGTTAGCGAAAAAGGTTAAGGTAAAAACCTTAAGAAGCGCGAGTACAGTCTCTTTCCCGATTCCGATAGCACTGATGCGTGCTCATTCGTCGTCAGACGTCGGACGCTCGCGCCTTAATCCCTTTGTTGCGTGTCACAAAAACCGACAACAGACGGAAGAGCGCCAGACGCATCTGCCGACGTCCGATACCGCCCACAGACGAGCAAATACCCCCCTCTACACGTCGGCGGACGCACCCGCAGATGACGTCTGCCGACGCATCTGCCTACGTGTGGAGGAGCCTTAAAAGGCACACCTGTGCGCTCGGACACGTGGTTTCCAGTTAATAACTATTGAGTACTGCGTAAGTTCATACCATTATGGAATGTTCGTAGAAAAAATGTTTATTAGGGGTTGTAATTGTTGTGCTTGTACGTTTTGGAACGGTACAGTATTTATAATATAACAACCTTTTTTTCTTATTTCGCTCATAACCGATCGTATATGCAGTCAACTAATTAAACAAATTGGGGCGTGTGCCTATGCATGTATTTAGGAGATTGAGTAGGTTCGGGCCCAGGAATCGGCCGGGGGCGTTGGAACTGGATGCTGAAGTCTGAAGTGTGACGTCACACGTAACGTACAGAAGGAATAAAAGTATTTTCACGGGACTGTAACTTTTTTGTTTTTAGAGATAAATGTTTCCACCATCTTGTTCCATTTTTCCTAAACTTTCATTTCAGCTAATAACAAAAAAAATGGTAGACTTGTCCATTTGAACCTCACCGTCGATAATATCGCGTCCACCTCGTTTCTATCTCCTTGTATGTTCCGCTGTATTCTGGCTTGGTATAGGATTATGAAGCACGATTTTGGAGCCAAGATCTACATGTACTTGTATCAGAAGCTTCTTAATAATACAACGTCTTTCACTGATGCCAAAGATAGAATATTGCAAAATACAGCAAAACATTTTGTGTCTCCAGACGGAGAACGTTTCAATCATCCTTAAGAATTTAATCTCACTCTAAGATCTGTCTAGAACATGGTCCATTTTTGACTAGTTAGAATGATCTAGTTTTGATAGGTATGGATTGTTCTAGAAAGCTGCAACCAACTCCTCAGGGTCACTTGATTGACCTCACCGATTCAACGTAACGGCATGTTGTCGTATGGATTGTTCCATGAGGGCGCCGCGGTTAAAGCAACCAATTTCGCCTGCAAATTAAATGTTCGCGCCCCAGTTAGCCGATCGATTTACATCCAGGTACTCGTGGTGAAATGACAGACAATCAGCAACATCCGCTTCCGTTGAACCTGCAAATTTTCCACCGGCAAACATAATGATCGCAGCTCGATGACATCGAAGTACAAGTGGTATAAATGTGCATTTCATATATGATTGTTTTTACACAGGTCCTATAAAATCAGGAGAGAAAATAAGATTCAGGCAGGAATATTTATGAAACGTGAACATTTTACATTATTTTTCATTTCCAGTCATTTAAATTTATTAAAATTAAAGTTGTTGAACTACAGAATGTATGTTTAAAAGAATTTTCCACTTTTAATACTGTTAGCCACGCCGAAACCTCCCTAAAATTGTATCTGGTATTTTATGCAACCAAAATTTTCCCTGTTATTGTCTTACTACTGATTCCAACAAGTTAAGAAATGATCCTTATCTAATGATTTATACAGCGAGCAAGCACAACAATGAATCACAAGCTTTACAGTGTATCTTACTGTATACTTGATAGTAAAGTGTATCTAACGAAGCTACAAAGTAATCGTAAACAGTGGTTGATTCGTGATCAACGCGTGATCGGTAGCCATGGCGCTCTGTCGGCCTCTTCCTGATTGGCTTGTAGCGACGAGCCTCCAGACAAAGTCGCACGGTTGCCACGCTCGGCGAGATTTCGCCAGAGTGGTTGATCACATTCGCATGGATCACAAATCAATCTGTTGGTGCAATACGTGCAATAACTGTTGTAAAGGACATTATATAACAATAAATGGCATCACAAAGGTATATTCCAATTTGATCTGCAGCAATTTATGAACGTCATATACGGAGATGCGAAAACAAGCTCAAAAAGGTGAAGAAATTTTTTGTGCAATCTTTATAGTTAAATTTTTCCTAAGAGATAGCATCAGTGAGGGAATTTTTTTCTATTGTCTCATTTTTCAAATTAATGCGATGTCGAGGTATGTGGCCCTATCGCAATTGAAAATAAGGTTTCGATAATCCTTCCATAAAGTTTCGATGAGTACATCTGAAATAACCTTGAGATATTCTTCAGGGAAATACAAAAATATCCTTTTGTGTTTTTTTGTGCAGATTTATCTATTAAAATCCTATCCGCAATCTATTTTCCGTGCACACACCTTCAACCGAATGTATGCCATATATGATATTACCGTTTCCAACTTTCACCAAGGTTAATAGGAACCATAACAGCTCCCTACCCTTCCCCCCTATAAGAATATCGATTTGTAGCCTCACATTTCAATGTTAGACTTCTTGTAATGTTTCTGTTCAACATTTGGCGATTTCTGACAATTTTCTCAATAAAACATGATCATTGTGACATTAAGCCTGGCAACGCTGCATAGTAGAGGGAACTCTCAGCGTCACGTTGATGGTTCGTCACCACGCACAGGATTGTAATCAGTTACGGATACCCGTTTATGAGCGCGAACGTTTTATGCACGTCTTGACTTGATTTTTCTTGCGGAAATTTAATATTAGTCTAAAATGTCTGACACAGATACAGCTGATGAAGTGGTTGAAATCAGCTTAACGCCACCCAGAAAAAGGGCTAAAAAGCTTCATCTTAGCGCAGGTGAAAAACAAATTATTCTAAATATCTACAAGAACCAGATGCAAGAGAATAGTGGATTGGCTATAGAAAATATCGTATGTAAGGTTGCTGAAATTTCTGAAGTAGGTCGATCAAGTGTTTACAAAATCTTGAAGGAATATAGACAAAATCACTCACTATCTGAGCCAAAAACATATCCAGCGAGAAAAAAAATCATCGAAAAAATAGATGACTTTGACAAAAGTGCCATTAGAAGAAAAGTACATCACTTTTTCTTCAGGAATGAAATACCTACAATAGATAAAATATTGAAGCAAGTGAATGATGATGAGGACCTGCCAAATTTTAAAAGATCTACGTTCCATAAGCTGTTGAAAGAACTATACTTTCGATTTTTGAAAAGAGGAAGGAACAGTTTATTGATAGAAAAGGAGGAAATTGTTATCTGGAGGAGAGAATACCTTAGAAAAATTAGGCAATTCCGTGCTGAAGGAAGAAAAATTTATTATTTAGACGAAACATGGGTGAACGCGGGGCATACGCAGGGAAAGGTTTGGGTAGACAGATCTGTGAGGTTCTCAAGGCAGGCTTTTTTAGATGGCCTGTCGACGGGATTGAAAAATCCTGCAGGTAAGTTTCGAAGTATATGAACTTTTTTGGATGCAGATAATTCATTTTCTGATCGAATCAATGATTTGGAAGCTCCGAACTCAGTTTTGCTATCTCATCCAAGTTTCTGAGTATTTCCTTCACCCAAAAACTAATCTAAGATCCTATCCTACACTAACCTAAAAAGAGTAAGTTGCTTAATTTCGTCATTTAGTGCGCTCGCTGAGAAGTAAAATAACTAATTACTTTCAGGCAAGGGAAAACGCCTGATCATTTGCCACATAGGTAGCGTAGATGGATTTGTTCCTGAAGCATTGTGGGCATTTGAATCCAAAAAAACTGGAGATTATCACGAAGAAATGGATGGTAACTCATTTGAAAATTGGTTAAAAAAAATTTTGCCGACACTTGATGATAACGCAATTATTGTGATGGATAATGCTCCGTACCACTCCAGAAAATTGGAAAAAATTCCAACAATGGCCACCAAAAAGGCAGACATTCAACAGTGGCTTGTCTCAAAGAAGATCGACTTCGACCAAACAATGGTCAAAGCTGAGCTGATAAATATAGTCAAGCGACATAAGTATAAATATGATTTAAAAATTGTTGACGAAATGGCCAAAAACCAAAATAAAACGATTCTCAGGCTGCCTCCCTATCACTGCGAACTGAATCCTATCGAGTTGATTTGGGCCGACATCAAGCAATACGTGGCGTCAAATAACAGCACTTTTAAGTTTTCTGACCTTAAAACACTGTTTGATGTTGCTGTCGATAGAATTACGCCAGCAAAATGGAGAACATGTATTGACCATGTCCAAGAGAAGGTTGAAACCAAAATGTGGGATATGGACAATATCATTGACACCCAAGTTGAACCCCTTATAATTAACATCAACAATTCTGATGATTCAAGCTCCTCGGAATACAGCATATAAATCGATTGATACCAAGACAGGTAAGTTCATTTTAGACTGCAATCAAAGTGTAAGTTTCTAGTTATTAATGTGGAAATTCCAAATTTATAATTACACAAAATTAGGGTTAATTTAGGAGTTCCAAAGCATAATAGTGCCATTTTGACCTTCTTCCTATTTCTCATGTAAATTTTAATAGCAATCAAACTAACAAACTTTATGGAGTCTGTAATATACTTTTGTACTACTACTACTACGTCTGTAGTTTCTATTTGCTCAAAAAAATTTGCTCTGCATTGTGAATAGAAGGTTGATTTGTAAATATTATTGGGTATATATGTAAGTTAATAATAAAATATGAACAATTTCAATTGAGATGGTCCACAAGTTTTTTTCGTGTGCGTTTTAGTAACATTTTGCTGAAATGGTGAATACAGAATTTTTTGCACTGATTCCTAATGTCGAAATATGATTAGAAAGGCGTGGTATATTCCTGATCATTTACTATGCTTTTGATAGAATTTACAGCAACACATATCTTGTACGACATTTTTTGATAGATCAGTCACAATAGCTTGATACGGCCCTGTAGCGTCTCCTACGGTTAAGTTCTTGATCACGTGCAATACGGGTGTATATGTTTGATTTTACTTTGTTTCTTCGATGGATACAGTTTAGATCACCATCATATATTAGCATGCCCATACCTTTTTTTTTGTTACGTTTATCAACTAGTAATACACATTTCAGCTAATCTGCTGGTATGGTAACGACTCCGTTAATGAGAAAGTATCGCTAATGTTCTATTTAGCTAAATATTCTCATAAATCTGGTAAGATTAAGTATGAGCTTGTCACAGAATGTAATGCTGGCTCCATAAAAAGTTTCTGAATTTAAAACGATTATTAAAGATAGGCATTTGAATGCGTCCTTTCAAGTACGTATGAGGCAACTGTGAAACAATAAGTAAGGCTTGCATTAATTCTGATTTACTTAGAACTCAGGTCTTCTCGTTCCGATTACTGTACAGTTAAAAAAAGAGAATAATGCATATGGTCTTCAAGAGACGGGACCGTTGGTTTGAACTGCTTCACTGTGGTCTAAATCACCATTCAAACAAACTGCAAACTGGTGACATGCTCATTCTTCCAGTAAAGACTTGTTATTTTTATCTTCACAAGCGATCGTTCACTATCTCTATTTAAAATGCGTCCTACCAGACGGATTCCCGGCCAAATTTTCCAGCCCTTCATACTCGAGCTCATCTATTTCTTCCACTAAAACTTCCTCGTTATAGTCAGCTGATACTTCAGGTGCATTCAGTTTATTCGTTAATGATGCGGCTAGTGGAATGTCCGGAGTATCCTCTTCCTCTACTCTGCAATACTATGAGTATGCCACAAAATATATCACCTTATTCTATACTTAAACTCTACTCATTTCCATAGGAATGGCATCATCTGTTAGAGCACGATATCTTTTAGGGATGTAATCCAAAAGGGTATGTTTCAAATTGACCTTATAGGCACTTTCACTAAAATGCTTCGAGCAAACTCTAGCGCTTTTTACATTGACTTTGATTTATCTTTTTGTATGACATTAGCTTTGTTATATCAAGCGTAGTTGTGTCTGAAAAGAAAAACCCCAACGTTTTGGGCACCCTGGGTATATGAACACCAAAGGTGAGCTGCTTCTATGAGGAATAGCCCCCGATACCATAATTCTAAGAATTTGAACGTGCATTCCCAAACAGAATCTGGATTTACCTTTAAAGACAACGGTATTCCATTCAAGGTCCCAGTTTAGCCGTACTCTTCAAAAAGCTACTAGATCACTTCGATGTCTAGGAGTGACAGGTAGGGTAAAATGAGGGTGGTATGGAATAAGTCCAAAACTGTTGATCTGACGATTAGCAATTCGCATTGTAATAAGAGACAAGGCACATGAAAGCATTGAGGGAAATCAGTTGAAGAATAAAGAATATTATGATGAAAGACACAAAGCATCTAGAAAACATGACCTAGGTGAATATGTTATGATTTACAATAGTGATACGACTCCAGGAACTACCAAGAAACTTATTCCAAAATTTAGAGGTCCTTAACAAGTTACAAAAGTTTTACCAAATGACAGATATGTATGTTGTCAATGATATTATCGGTTTTCAGGTTACTCAGAGGCCATAGATAATGTTGTAGATGCTTCTCGCATTAAGCCTTATCTTACTAATTAGAATAAGGATGCTATGCTTCCTACTGATGCTTACGGTTCATACTCATTGTTCATGTTTATGATTATGCTTATGATCATTGTTTACACTTATTATCCACACTTATTGTTCATGCTTATGGTAAAATGATGATTGAGTATCGTATTTCAGTGAACAGTGTTCATTTGAAGTGGCTCAGTGTTTATGTGGATTTTGAAACTGATTTTTGCCTATATTCTGATATTATGTATCTGGAATATGTTTAATGCCTTATTGCTATGATATTTATAGTTATGTAAATCTTCTTTGTGAACTAGTTTATGGTTGATTCGAGGACGAACAACCGCCAAGACGGCAAAGCTGTAGTAATAAATATTTCATATTTGATCGTTGACAGTCGACAGATCAGAAAAGATGGAAGTAATTTCGCTTATGGTGATCAATAAAGTTTATTGTGTTTAATCGTTTATTAAGGCCCGTATCGTCAGTCATCCCTACAATTGTAGGGCGCGTTTATGGCCTCCTTGATTGTCATATTGCTTTCTCTCCTTCAAAAATTTCAAGATTACACTTGTCCCGTTACCAAGACCATATCATCTACAGTTCCAGTTGCTGTATATTCTTACCATGCCATTGGAAGTTAAGGTAAAACCTGCGTGTGGCTATAGTTTATAGAAATGCCTCAAGGCATTGTATTGGCACACTTTGAATTCTCAAAGTTTGAATGGAAACGACTGATAAAATTCAGTTATGGCAGGTTTCCAAAAATTACAATTCAAAACAAATAAATGCTACTTGATTTGTAGAAAGGAAATATTTTTATTCTACGAGTACAAATTTTCATTAAGGTTATCTCCTATCCACTAAGATTCCCCCTTTCCAGGATATAATGTGTTATTTCCTGCGAACTGTAGTTTTTTGGAAACCACAAAAATTAATTATTCTTCCCACAAACAATTGTATGCCAGATTACCAGAAGAATACTTATAAAGTCAATAACCTAAAACCGTAGATAAATACACGGTGTTCCAATTGAATTTTTTGAGAAAAAGTAAATTTTACGCTTATGAATATGGACGATGCACAAGATCTGATAATGACAAGAAACTATGAAATTTGACTGTATCTGCAAAACGGATTGACAAGCTGTCAAAGTTGAGTGTTTCTCGGAGAAAATATGCTGTAGCTCCAAAAGGGGCAGTCCAAACCATTTATAACATTTTTTCATAAAGAATGCCTCTCAGAATATACCTAATTATACATAAAATTATGTATGTTTGTGTTGACTCGTAGCTGTAGGGAGCAACATACTTTACAATCTAAGAGCATACATAACATTATTACTTTCTTTCATACAATTTAAAGTAACGAAGCTATATAACGATTACACATTAAATGCTCACCTTGTATATAGAGATTGTACAGTCTTGTGCATTTGCATGAAGCATTTCCTTTTAGCAGCATTCATATTTGAAGCGGCAGCACAATTCCGTCTGATTTACCTGTTTAACGCGCCCGTTCGCTGTACTTCCGGTAACATTTATACCACGCGCTCCATACAAAGCCAGAAAGTTGTTGCGTGTAGCTGTCAGCAGAATAACGCGCTTTCTAATTTCTGAGTGTCAGAATAACAGCTACAGCTGAGTTACACATTAAAGTTGTAGTGTTAAGCTTTTGTGCATGGTACTAGAAAACGGATGGTATCACGTACCTACTAGCCTTGTACAGGTGGAGGTCGAGATGCATATTTTTATGTTTTGCTATGACCCTAGCTATTTGGACAAAAAATGTCGCTTCAATGGTTAAGGATATTAATAAGATCAATCTGTTATCAGTTCAGTTTATACTGTGGTCAGAATCATCAACATTCAATTGATCCACCACCTGTACTCTAGCCATATCGGGTTCTAGGTAACAGGAGTGATAGATTGATGGCGCAAAACTCCATCTGAAGTAGATAATATGTCAAACCATGGTGATAATACTTCTATATCATCTTTGGATCAGTAATCAGCTGTAACACACAAGTCGTACTACTATGTAGACAAGATAAGGCAATTATCAGAAAAAAAGTATAGTTAATGAGAGTATCTCAACAATCATCCTTTGATTAGGGTTGCAAGGAAGTTTACACAGCGTTGTGGGATGTCAGAGAATTAGCAAAACGTTTTTTGAAGAGCTATATAAACGGGATTGGCACGCCTAATAGGAAACTTCTGTCACTTAAGATGTTGTATAAGGTCAGCAGGTAAGAGTTATGTGTAAATACTCTTGGAGCTGCTAAAGAACCTCTACGTAAGTGCAAGGCTCAGCTTTTGTCAACTGTTGAATAATTTCTACTTTATTGCTCTTGACATCACGAAAGCGTTAGATCAGCTGTGGCACGCTGCCCTCTTAAGCAAACTTCTATCCTATGGCCTCCCAGAAAAGCTTTGCAGATGGGTGGCTGACTTTATCTCTGGCCGCAAGATATCCGTCGTAATTGACGGGTTCTCCTCTTCATCCCACAATGTCAACGCAGGTGTTCCCCAGGGATCGGTCTTGGCTCCGACACCTTTCCTCTTACATACCAACGACCTCATTTCCTGCACGATCAACCCAATCCACAGTTTCGCTGATGACAGCACTCTACATGTAGGAATTCAGAGTGACAACCCGATCTCTGCCGCTGAGCTGGAAAAAAGAAGACTAGCGATGACTTCCTCTCTGACAAGAGACCTGGAGGCTATCACTACTTGGGGACGCAACAATCTTGAACAGTTCAATGCTTCCAAAACACAGTACTGTACTTTGACGAACAAAAAGCGTCCTAGCGCTCATCCAGTTTCTATGGTTGGCCGAGTTCTGCCAAGGAGACATTCATTTCGGAGTCCAGATCACCGAGGACCTGATCTGGCACGAACACATTTCGTCAATGGCTGCAGCTGCTGGGAAAAAGCTAGGCTATTTGTTTAGGGCTAAGAAGTACTTTGCTTTGCATGACCTTCTCACTCTATACAATGCCCAGATAAGGCCTAGCCTCGAGTATTGCTCACACGTTTGGGGTGCTGCCGCACCGACTACATTATTCATGCTCGATGCTGTCCAGAGGAGGGCGGTCCGACTGATCGATGACTCTTCCCTAACAGACAGTCTCTACTTCCTGTAGTAGGAGGTTAGAGACTGCATCCGATTGTTTCCCTAAAATCTCTTCTTATGTTTAATAATTTTTAATATGTTCGGGTGTATTGATATTTTTAACATGTAACGAAGGTATCTGTCGTTATCTACAAGCCCAATGTCTCCGTCCTTTTGTTTTTATAATTATTACAAGTTTTATCTTCTCTACGTTCGTTTTGAAACACCTCGTGTCTGCAACCTCAACGACGAAATCCAGATGAACGCTCCATAAAGAATGCCGAAAGCTTGATTTTATCGTCAAAAGAGTCAACTTAAGCCTAAAAATTTGCCAATTTCCCAATTAACAATTAATTGTATTTTGTGCCCAACTGGTCGCTGACTTTGGCAATGACTACTGCTCGTATATATATATATATATATATATATACAGGGTGACTTTGAAGTTGAGTCATTAATTTTCAGATAATGATTGTAGAAGGAAGATAAACCAAAATATGTGTGTAAAAATAAAAAAAAATTAAAAAAAAAAAATGTTACCTTGTTTTATAAAGTATCCTCCCGACAAGTATTTCAGTGCGGACCTGTGCGCCCAAAAGCATGTCACAAAAACTGTTCGAAATGATTTCCGTTTTGCTCGACGCACAGCTGGGCGCGTCTTAGCCATGTCTCTTTACAAGCACGCAATAAAATCACTGGTTGATTTCTGATCACTGTACTCATTTCCTCAATTCGAGCACGTAATTCTTCGCGTGTATTAACCGGTGTTTTATACACTAGAGTTTTTAGCCAACCCCACAAACAAAAGTCTAAAGGATTTAAGTCCGGAGACCTTGGCGGCCAAGGTACAAAACCGCCACGGCCGATCCAACGATTATTAAATTGTCTATTTAAAAATTCCCGCACATTTCCTGCATAATGGGGTGGTGCCCCATCTTGTAAAAACCACATGTTTTGTCTAATATTTAAAGGCACATCTTCCAGTAAACCAGGCAAATTGTGTTGCAAGAAATCAAAATAATTTTCACCAGTTAAGCGATTTGGTAATTCAAAAGGCCCCACTAAAATTCCATTAACAATTCCCGCCCACAGGTTGATTGGTTCAAATCGCTGTTGAAAATTGGTTTCCCTTATTTCATGGGGATTTTCAATAGCCCAAACGTGAGAATTACGTGAATTAATAATTCCGTTTCTAGTAAAGAGGGCTTCATCACTCACTAAAATTTGATTTAAAAAATTGTCATCATTTTGATGTTTATTTAAAAGCCAATTGCAAAAGTCAACCCTTTGTTCATGATCTTCCGGTTGTAAGGCCTGCACTTTTTGTATGTGAAACGGATAGAACTGATTTTCACGTAGAGTTTTCCAAGTTTTATACTGACTAATCGCCAATTGAGTTGAAATTTGTCGGGTGCTTACTGTTGGATCATCACTTACTAATTCTAAAATTTGATCTTCTAGTTCTATTTGATCGTGTGGTCTTGGAGCACCGGCATGATCTCCTCTGTGAGGTCTTAAGTCACCTGATTCACGAGCTCTTTGCACTACATTAACAAAGGCACGAGGGGTTGGTTGCACTCGATTGGGAAACCGATCCGCATAGATCCGTGATGCCGCGGCAGCATTTTGTAAAGACTCCCCGTAAATAAGAACCATGTCCACAAGTTCAGCATTTTCGTAAACATGTGCCATTTTTGATTTGAGCCTCGCAACAGACACGATTATTCACTTACGCGTTACCGACTACCGACTGATACTGACTGTATACAACTGAAGAAAATAAGTGTGTAAAAAGATCGTTCCAAATTCTTTAGCTTTTTTGTTTCCGATGCGATGAACGGATAAGGCGGATTATATCTGTTGTTGCCAAACACGAGAACATAATATCATTATTGAGACAGGGCGGTACTCAAACTTCCAAAGGGCTATAACTTTGTTACTTTAATTTTACCAGAAAAATGGTAAAGGAAAAAAACATTTCTTTTGATCAGATCTACTCACTGTTAAAATAAATGACTCAACTTCGAAGTCACCCTGTATATATATATGGAGTTCGTGTATCGATTTTTTCCCTCTTCATCTTCGTTTCCTCAGGTTACAGCCGTATCCGGATGTGTGGTCATGTGTATCTACTTTTGAAGTTGCATATGTGCACTCATTTCGGGACTGATGAAGAAAACCAGCAAAAATTCGTAACAATAAACAATTAATAAAGGGTATCATGACTTACTAAGGTCAGAGTGTCGTGCTACTGATCAGCCGGCCGGCCGGGCCGCGAGTTCGAATCTCGCCTTCGCCATGGATGTTGTGACGTCGTGTGTTTGTCCATAATTAGAGATTGGAGCTGACTAATGGGACGCAATGTCCTAGTGCCAAAAAAAAAATGACTTACTAATTCTGCGAGATTGTTGCTGAAATTGTTCTTAGTCGAAGTAGAAGAAAACACATAGTCAACCAACAAAAATTGGATTGTTGAGGTTAGATAAGGAAGAATTTTTATTTATTACATATATTGGTAAAACATGGCTATGTTTTTCCCAAAAAAAACACTAACGGATTTAGAAGAATTAGAAAACTTATGAACTATTGAAAATGCTTTCGAACAACCATCAAATGAAGTTTAAAATTTATTTTCAAGATTAATAAATATCATGATAGAAGGAAGATGTTTTTTTGATGTTATCCTTCAACCTTGTTAGGTAATGCAGTTCTGCAAATATGCATCTGCTTTTTTGTTCATACAATTGTCGGTCATAAAGATGTGAGACATTTCTAGGAACAAACGTTCAGATAGATGGCTTTCTCTGTCTTTCTGGATGAAGTCTGGAATCACTTTTATGGTAACTCTACCTTTAGGCGATCTAGATGTTTGATCTATATATGTGAGATTGCAGTTATTGCAATTGATGGAATAATTGGATAAGCTAAGCAGAGGAACTCTGTCATTCATTTTGGAGAAGACATTGTTGTTTGTGAGGCACGATTTGTAACCAATACAATTTAAGGTGTTGCACAGTCTAGAAAGTTTCGGTGTTGGGTCCTTGGGATACGGCAGGACTGCAAAATTGATTCAGGAATTGAGGGAGCATCTGTATTGCTATTATTGTTGGAAAGATTGTCATTATTATTATTGGAAAGGGTGGGATTATTGTTATCATTAATGTTTGACAGAACAAAATCTTGTCAATCAGGTATCTGGGATAACCATTATTGATAAATAGTGTTGAAAGTTTTCGTAAATTTGAAAGGTGAAAAGCATTGCTGGAAATGCCAATAACCCTAGTCTTTTTGCTTCACCAAACTTATTTTTATCTTAAGTTTACCGTAAGACCTGAAGTTCAGGAACCTGTCGAATGCCATGGCCCCTCTGTACCAGCCTACCAAGAAGATATTATTGTTTCGGATGATTTTGGAGTCCAGGAGTGGAACTGATTGGTTATCATCCGCTTTTTCTATGATGAATTGAATATAGGGATCATTGCTGTTGAAATAGTCTAAATTCATTAGCTTTTAGGATCCTATGAATCAGATTACACTATTTAGTCTAGTATCAAAAGGGAATTGTCCGTTTGGACTTTCCTAACCTCAATATCTTGCGAACCCTGCTTCAATACCTCCCGCTCTAAAACAATGACACCATTGATAAAGGTCGGCTATTCATTACATCTGAATGTTCCCTTAAGTGTCTCTTATTTAACATGCTGCATTATTGAGCTTTAGAAGTAGCTATTTGCGAATACCAATAAGTCGATAGAGCATCAGGTGACTAAAACCTTGCTCATTATAATACCAGCTTAACCACTTCATATAACGCACTACGCTGAAATACACAAGTAAGTGTACGGTGTTAAATTTAGCTAGCACTTAATGTTAAATTACCCTGAAGTTTCCACCACATCATCGCGAGTATTGCCTCGCAGTTTAATAAACCGAAGCAACTCGGTGCAGCGTAACTTTGAATATTTTCATACTAGTTGATTAAATCTTTATAGAGTCTATTAATTTCTAGCTTAGCGACATACTGGCAGAGATGAGTCTGGCAGTGCAGAGATATGAAGATAGAAGCTGGAGCGGTATAGATCGACTTCTTTTTACAGTTTTTAGACCTGGAAGTGGAAACTATGGCTGATCAAAGCTTTTACTTACTGCATCTCCTATATGACAATATTAAGTTATGTGTAGCCTTTATACTCAAGCAGTTATTTTTTAAGCTATCTGAAGAAATATTATGTCGTTGCGTTTGAACGAATGAGTAGGTACCAAAGTGGAAAACATATGAGTGTCACTGTTAACGCAGCGTGTCTTTGAGTATATGTATATAAACTTTACTATAGACGATACTGTAGACCAGGGTTTCTCGAGCGTTGGTTGGAGCTATATGAAGGGGGTTCGCGAAAAAATTATGGCAATGGCGGAATTTGTCTTCAATAGTGCAACACCACCGCTACAGCAATCCGGCAAGAGTTCTGACGAAAAGCCAGATGAGCAATCAACTACTGCTTCTTCTTCGGTTTCCGATTTGGGTCCAACATTGGTGGCGATATTGAAAGTTACATTGAGGTACCTTCTCGCCAAAATTAAGGTAATAAGAAAATAAACAAGCATGGTGGAAAAAAGGAAAGAAACGAAAATACGACACTGACTATTTACAAATTGGTTTTTATTTCACTGAGGAAGAGTCAGAACCTTAACCGCTTTGTGTAATTTGTAATGGAGTCCTGGCCAACAGTAGTTTAAAACCATCGCTTCTTCGTCGGCACCTTGAGACAAGACATCCGGATTACAAGGATAAGCCTATTGAATATTTTAAAAGGAAATCGGAAGAAGGAATTGTAGTATTTCTTCTTTCCTGTCGGCTTTCAACGCAGATAGTAAAATGGCTCTTGAGGCATCATTTCGAGTTAGTTACAGAATCGCAAGATCTGGAAAAGCTCATACAGTGGCAGAAAATGTGATCGGACCTTGTGCTAAAGACATCGCAATGTGTATGCTTGGAGAAAAAGCTGCAAAACAATTGACCTTGTGCCCTTATCAAACAGCACAGTGTCACGGAGAATCAACGATTTAGCGAACAGTGTTGAAAGTGAACTTTTTACTGACTATTCTGAAAAACAAGAAATCAACTGATCATTTTGCTTAGGTGCAAAATCAATGACTGAAACATATTCTGGTCTTATGGCATGGATGATGAAGATCAACGAAAATATAGAATGGACTCACTGCTGTATTCATAGACAAGCCAGTACTTTAAGCGAAGCTATACAAGTTGTAAATTGTATAAAGTCCTGTGCTACAGATTCTCGTCTGTTTCGTGAACTTTATGAGGACTTGGGAAGTCTCCACGTCTCTTCATTACTTCATACAGAAGCTTTGACCCGCTTGTTTGAATTGAAGTCTGAAGTTCAGGTATTTCTTCTTGGCCATCGATTTCATTTGGCCGCTTCTTATCTGATATTCTGTAGCTCCAAAAACTTGCATACTTAGCCGATTTTTTTTTTATTTTTTTTTTTAATTAAATGAACCAAATATGTCTTTACAAGGTCCAGGAATCACCATTTTCAATGTCTATGATAGAATAGAAGCCATGCTAAAGAACTTCAACTTTTAGAATCACTGTCTGCAGATGAATGAGTACGATTGTTTTGATTCTCTTAGCAGCTTTTTATCAGAGAATAAAATTCTACTTAATGAAAACATTCAAAGAGATATTACTGAACATCTCAAATAGCTTCAGTTAGGAAGTATAATTTCTAACACTTTCTTATCTTTATTGGGAAAAGAAAAGCTTGTTGATTTATCCTCTGACAATCGTCTAAGAGCTGTTTTTGCAGATCATTCTTTAATAGACTTCTGGCTCAATGTAAAAATCTTAGCAGAAAAAGCCATAAAAATTTTGTTACCGTTCTGTACAACGTATCTGTGTGAGAAGGTATTTTCAACATACATTTACCTAAAAGATAAGTACAGAAATAGCTTAAATGCAGAACCCGATCTAAGACTTAAGCCTTCAGACATTGAACCAAATTTTTAATTTCATTGTTCCAACAAACAGGCACAAATATCCCATTGAGGATTTTTGCAAGTATCGAATTACTTGTATTCATATTACATTAATCCTTTTTTTGTAAGGCTTAGTTAGTTTTAATAACGTTTCTCTAAATGTTTTACGTCACAGTTATGTTTTAATTTACTTTGTTCATTATAACTACTATTCATATGATTAATAAATTTTGATAACAGCCAATTAGTACTGTTTTATTTACTCTCACTAACGACTGCTCAGAGAGTTCGCCGATATTTTATAAGGGGTTCACAGAAAGAAGAAAAACCGCTGCTGTAGACTATAGGATATTAATCTCTTCAGAGCTTATGAACAATGGGTTGTTACGTGTTTGTTAAAGTGATACATAGGGTAGGTATTGTATTGATTTTATCAAGTTCCCCACGAAATTAGAAATTTTTATTAAAAAAACAATTCATTCAACTGGAAACTACTAATAATGACAGATAAAGTTGAATCTAAAGAGGCGATAAATAAGGTTATACATATCTGCAACCCGCTGTTCACTTGACACGTTTGAATCATGACATTTCACACACGGCAAGGACTTGGATCAGAGGAGGATGGTAGAGAACCTTTCCAAATGAAGGTCTCATGCATAAACTAGTGTTTTGAGTTTGAGCACGTACACTTATTTAACCATTGATTAACGTATTCTACTATTGACATATCCAATCGGTTGTTAATGGTTCTACTTGAAGATAACCTATGTAATACTTTACTCCCGCATCCAAAAAATTATCCGAAATAAAATGAGATACGTAGCGTCATCTACAGGAATATGCCATAGCTGTCGGTCTATTAGCTGTATATACCTAGAAATGATGTGTGTATGTGCCATCCGTGTCTGTAACAATAACGATTAGCTTAGCACACAGTAGTTCACACTTTCAAGAAGTTGTAGGTACCAAAGAAAGGGCGGGTAGCATGCTCAACTGAATGGTGGTTGAATAGTGTACAAATAATGCTCCCTAGTTTTTAATTGGATATTTTCTACTCAGATAAATGAAAAAAAACAGGTACCAGCAAGAATTATTGGTACTGTCAACTTACCGTAGCACTCGTCGTATAAGCACCAATCAGACTACTCATGTCAGTTAAGGATCTAATTTAAGGTTTACTTATTAATAAGCTTTATGTAAAACCAAATAACATTAATTTGTCTGTATGCACAATCGCTATGTGTGTCAGCAACTAACCCAGGTGATCATTTTCAAAACTAGTTTTTCGATCATGAGACTGAGCTCGACAGTTGCGTGAACAAAAGAAGGTCACTTATCAAGGTGCCATACTGAATGGCTACCAATATGTGTGGTTATTGGGATAATTGTTCCACAATTATTAGGTATCATTACGATAATGGAAATTCATATGTGCTAACACCAAAGTGCATTTAAATGGAGGATGCTGTGTGTGTATCCGATGTAAAATATTCCCAGAATGTCCAGTAAATTACCAGTTTAATATCCCGCATGTTGCTCTAGCCCAGATAATTAAAAATTTATTACCGAGTGCGGCCGCATGGCTTATATTTGGAATGCAGCTAATGAAATTGTATCACAAAGAGTTACAAGATATGAAACTATAAACTATCAAAGTTATGGGCCAAATAATGTTTTAAAGGTTTAACAATCTAGCATCTCATCTGCTAAAAAAATATTGACATTTCCGAGAACACGATTTGCTACATGCTCTTTGACGTAAGATTTAGAATTCACTACATTTGGATGCAGAAATATGAAGTAGTTCGACACAAAGTCAAACCGTTGAAAACCTGGCTTGACACAATCACATCTTGTCAATTACATTACCTGGTGCTGGGAAGCCGTTGTATGTTTGTCATAAAACCTTCTTGCTGTTTACAAAGCTCAGATAAGATCCTAAATACTCGCTGGAATGCGTTATGTGTTAAGATTTGAGGGGTAAGGTAATTTAACATATTTGGCATGAATAACTACCATCATATGCTGGAGCCACTGGGAAAAAGCTGGTTTACCTTTCAGAGCTGTTCTGCATCCAACCTCCTTACTTTACATAAAATTCTGTAAAGACTACATTGTCCACACTTGGTGCAGTTCCCACTAATGGCTACTTCAAAACACATTGCTTTGGAAATACAATATTTTCGAAAGCAAATAGAACGATCCTGATTCGGTATGTACATTTGATAAAATCCTGCTAGAGTATAGAATTCGAAGTTCGCCTACTGAAGCAGAAATGCGTATTTTACATTTCTTTTCATTCTGTCTGCATAGAGTTCGTATTCCTGTCGCGTTTCAAGCATTGAATGTAATTATTACGCTTCGGCGCCCATTAGAATTGTGCGATATGAAAATTCCTGTATTATACTCCCGAAAAGAGATCTCTAAGATCCATCTATGCGACCATGGCAAAATACAAAAAAGGACTTAGAGATCTCTTTTGAAAAGAGTTAAATTGTTTGATTCTGCTACTTTATATTAACTGGGTATCCTGAGGTATTGTAACGCCCTCGTATAACTGGAACTCTGGGTACCAGCGAGATACCCTAGTGTACGTCGACCAGAAGATTTGACAGGTTTCCAGAAACAACAACGGTTAGGCAACAAATTATGCGACCATCGAGTTCAATTTCCTTCCATCTAGACCACTACCATGACGGTTCGCGATACTGTCTGGAAAACGCTAGAGTGTTTCTCGACTCGTCCATAGTGGAATAAATATAGGCAGAAATGGCGGAACGAAGATAGGCAGTCTAATGAATCAACAAGCTATAGTCCAGATGGTCATAAATTTGTGATAAATTTGTTGCAAGTGTTGTGGTAAATTAGAAAAGAGTAATAAATTAGGCTTTGAACACTAAAAACGGTGTTTCCATTACAGTTTTCTACCTAAAGATACGACATTCAAATTGGCACTACGGAGGCTTCAAAAAAGCACTGAAGAGCATAGCGCCATCTATGAGACAGTCGCAGAACGAAACACACTAACTATTTTCAAAGTGGATTCCTTAATTAGTTTTTAAGTTCTGTTTTCTCATAGATGTCGCTGGGACCTTTCGGATCCGTTTTTGGGTGTATCAACACACTATCTGGTTGGATGTCTTCATGGACTGTGGCGTAAGGACGGTACAAAATAGTGATCACGTTCTGGGCAAAATCGCCAATTTTTAAGCGAATTATTACTTTGTGCGATATAAATCCATAAGACTTATTGTTTTCACTTCACAAGTTAGAAATATGAACTTAAATAAATTTTCTCAAAATTGCATAAAGCAGCTAGTTGCCAGTTTGTTAGAGGGAAAATGATGTCCTTTTCAATATTACCCTAGCAAAGCTTTAAAAGAAAACTTAAAAATTAAACTAAAATGCTACGTTAACCCCTGGACAAGTCAAGTTGTCTAATTAAATCTTCAATTTTTCTACATTATCATCATTTACGATTTTGAAAACATCTTAATCATGACAGTCGGACATATCACCGGAAACCAATGACCCCCCCCCCCATCCCCGAACTCAAATTTTATATATGCCACTGTTCAGATAGAATATGTTCACCAATAATAAGTATTATCCGACTGAACTGTTTTGGAGCATACGTCCCTGTTTTTGATGAGGTGGAGAAAAGAAGACTAGCAGCGACTTGGTCTCTGTCGAGAGACCTGGAGGTTATCATTGCCTGGAGACGCAACAATCTGGTAAAGCTGAATGCTTCGAAATCATCGAGGATCTGATCTGGTATGAACACATCTCATCAATCGCAACAGCTGCTGGTAAAGCTAGGTTATCTGTCCAGGCCTAAGGCCTTTCTCCGCATAAAGTCCTCACTCTGTACAAAGCCTAGATAAGTATTGGCCTCAAGTACTACTTACATGTTTGGGTGCTGCTACCCAAACTACATTGTCTACCCCGATCCTGTTTAGACACATCAATGTCACCTCTCTACCAGACAGTCTCGGGTGCCTCTCGTACCAACGGGCTATGTCGAATTTCATACATCGAGGACTGGCCGGTACGACCGCTCCTTTGTTCCTAGGGTGTCGATCAATTACAATCTGTATGATGAGGTTTTTCCCACTTCTGGTAACCTTACTCAGTTCAAAAATTTGATTAATAAGGCGTTCAGAAGTCCCTTATACCAGTCGCGGTGCCTCGGCATTAACGCCCCTTACACAGCTGCTTCAGTTAAAAAAAATTAAATGGTATTATTTTAATTAATTAATGTACCAACTGAATCTGATGAATGCAAGTCGTTTTGAAAATGATCGCTTGAATATACCTGATGTTTCATGGAATATAGTATGTCTTGTTAAGCAGTTGAGTAAACATTTCGACCAACATGGTTAATGTGGATTGAAATGGTGATATGCACGGCAGTTGTGCATACAGAACAGTGCTCACTCGTCTTAAACGTAAAAAATAATATCTGTAAACCTGTAGTTGAATTTCAACCCCTGAATCTCAGCTCGCATACTGACAGATACTCCGATTGATGCATACGCTTACGCTACGAGTACTGAGATGATCCAACCATATTCCAAGAATTTCAACTTATTATTTTCTTTTCCCTCAATTAAGCGTGCAAAAAAAATTCCGGGTATGCTACCCAATAAACATAAAAATGAGATTTGTAGAATAATCCCATTGGCAGATTATTATAAAAATAAAAATTGTACGATATGAAAATACCCTTGCTCCCTCACGAACCCTAACCCCTACTGAGCGAGGGCCGTGGCAAATGCTTGTTCCGGAAGTCGTTGTATCCAGTATACAACTTCTTCCCGTCCAAGTGATTGCGCACGCGTTAAGGAATACCTCAGTACCGATTGCCGGGTGGCGGTACAAGTCCGCCAACGTGCCACTTTAGGTCTATTTAACATCACTAATACGTAAAAAGAAGGTGGTAGACAAGGACCAGTCGACCGAGGCAGTACCACCCGCTAGCTTTTCCCAGGGTGTCTTATAAATGTCCGCATGTTTCTACACCTAAGCTATGCAGTCGGTTATCTACCAAAACAAAGAAATTAATGATGATGGATCCCTCGAGCACTAAAAACTCCGGACGTAAACTCACTCCACTCTCGGAATGTCCGGGTGGAGGGTGGGCTCGAGGGAACAACATCGAAGATAAAATTTGTTTTTCGAACATCTGCGGGATCAACAGCAACATTGATGCTGTTCATCACTACCTGCAATCCAATCGTCCCGCCGTGCTTTTCTTGGCGGAGACAAAAATCTCAGAGGCTGCACCGATTAACCATCTCAACTTACCAAACTACGAGGTGCACTCCAATCTGAGAAAGAACGGGGGAGTTGTGGCTTTTGTCCGCAGCAGTCTTTCCTGCTCCAGGGATCTTTCTTTGGAATCAGACCGGAAGGACATTCTGTGGCTTCGCCTCAACTCCAAAACATCACCCAAATTTATTTGCTGCCTTTATCGCTCTCCCTCAAACCATAACTGGGATGACCTACTCGAATACCTCGCCGTCCAGATCGACTTCCTGAACATCAATCACCCCGCTTCAGAGGTAGTTCTTCTCGGTGATTTCAATGCCCATAATGAGCTTTGGTTGGGCTTAAATAAGACCGATGCAGCAGGTCGTGCAGTCGAAGCGTTCGCTCTTACTCAAGGGCTGACCCAGCTGGTGACGAGCCCTACTTTTTTCCCCCGCGTCTCGTCACACGCCAGTAGCCTGCTGGATCTCTTTCTGACCACGCATCCTGCACCTTACAGCACTGCCGTCCTGTCCCCCCCTGGGTAACTCAGATCACGGTGTTGTGGAGGTTAGGTTTCGGTCAGAAGCCGCTGTGGCCGCAGAAACTCGCACAGGCCGCAAAACTTGGAATTACGGACATGCCGACTGGGAGGGGCTCAGAGACTTCTTCTCTAGCTTTCCTTGGAGAGATGTCTGTTTCACTGACGCGGATGCGTCGACTGTCTGTTCTTCAATAACTGAAATTATCCACGTCGGAATGGAGGAATACATCCCTCACACAGTGAAAGTTCCTAAACCAGGGTCCAACGGCTGGTTCAACAGATCGTGTGACACTGCTCGCCAGCAGAAGATCAAGGCCCACAGAACCTACTTACAAAACCCCACTGTAGAGAACAGACAAGCCGACGTCGAGTCCAGAAACAAATATAACGAAGCGGATAGCAATGCCAAAACCCAGCATGGTATAAAAGTTAGGCACAGGGTAATGTCGCAGCGCAATGGCAGTCGGTCTTTCTGGACGCTGGCCAAGCAGATTGAAAAGAACTTCTCACACAGTAGCCTTCCACCACTTACGTGTCAGGATGGAACTATTGTATTCGACTCAAAGGCCAAGGCGGAAGTGCTAGCCAAGATCTTTGCTGCCAACTCCACCATGGACGTCCCCACCAACGCCCAAGTGCCGTCAATTCAAAGGGTTCCCCACACTATGCGGGAGGTAACATTCAGGCATAAGACCGTAAGACGAGTGCTCTTGTCGCTCGACATCAACAAAGCTTCTGGTCCGGACTTGATTCCTGCCATTGTACTGAAGAGATGTGCAGCTGAGCTTGCTCCAGTTCTTTCGCGTCTCTTCCAGATATCTTATGAATCCGGCACCTTCCCAGAAAACTGGAAATTTGCTCATGTACAGCCCATCCCAAAAAAAAGGATCTAAAACCGACCCTTACAACTACAGGCCTATAGCTCTGCTTTCTGTTATAAGTAAAGTGATGGAGAGGTGCATAAATCGCGAGCTTCTGGACTACCTCGAACGTCACAGCTTGATTAGCGACAGGCAGTACGGTTTCCGGCACCAACGATCCACAGGTGACCTCCTAGTTTACGTCACGCAACTGTGGAGTAAACTCATCCAGTCTCATGGTGAGGCTCATGTCGTTGCTCTTGACATCACGAAAGCGTTCGATCAGCTGTGGCACGCTGCCCTCTTAAGCAAACTTCCATCCTACGGCCTCCCAGAAAAGCTTTGCAGATGGGTGGCTGACTTTATCTCTGGCCGCAAGATATCCGTCGTAATTGACGGATTCTCCTCTTCATCCCACAACGTCAACGCGGGTGTTCCCCAGGGATCGGTCTTGGCTCCAACACTGTTTCTCTTACATATCAACGACCTCCTTTCCTGCACGATCAACCCTATCCACAGCTTCGCTGATGACAGCACTCTACATGCAGGAATTCAGAGTGACAAGCCGATCTCTGCCGCTGAGCTGGAAAAAAGAAGACTAGCGACGACTACTTCTCTGACAAGAGACCTGGAGGCTATCACTGCTTGGGGACGCAACAATCTTGTACAGTTCAATGCTTCCAAAACACAGTACTGTACTTTGACGAACAAAAAGCGTCCTAGCGCTCATACAGTTTCTATGGACGGTCGAGTCCTACCAAAGAGCCATTCATTTCGGCTGGTCGGAGTCCAGATCACCGAGGACCTGATCTGGCACGAACACATCTCTTCAATAGCTGCTGCTGCTGGGAAAAAGCTAGGCTATTTGTTTAGGGCTAAGAAGTACTTTTCTCCGCATGACCTTCTCATTCTATACAAGGCCCAGATAAGGCCTAGCCTCGAGTATTGCTCACACATTTGGGGTGCTGCCGCGCCGACTACATTGTCCATGCTCGATGCTGTCCAGAGGAGGGCGGTCCGACTGATCGATGACTCTTCTCTAACAGACAGTCTCGGGACTCTTTCGCACCGGCGGGCCGTCGGCGATCTAGCTCTTTTCTATCGCTACACCAACGGGCTTTGCTCCTCAGAGCTCTCTTCCATGATGCCGCCGCGCGATGTGCCTGCCAGACAGACCCGCCTGACTTCGGCGTCCCATCCTAACCGTGTCAAACTTCGTACATCCAGAACTGGCCGATACGACCGCTCCTTTGTCCCGAGGGTATCTAGATTGTGGAACAAACTACGGGAGGAAGCTTTTCCCAGTTCTACTAACCTTAGGCAGTTCAAAAATCGTATTAACAAAATTTCTTTGGGATCATCATAGCAGCCGCGGTGTTCCGGCATTTAGGCTTCTGCCTGCGCGGCTGTTTCGATATAAAAAAAAAAAAAAGAACCGGTGTATACGTCGGATTTCCATACGATGACGATTGAGCACTCCATTATCTTCCTGTTCACGTCAATTCTGCTTTATTACATATACTGTAATGGATTTTAGTGATTAGTCCCCGTATTGATGAAGTGCTCACATAATATGATTTATTTGATTCGAATGAGTACGCCTGTCATGTCAATGTAATTTCCAATTTCAGAGAAAGAGAGTATTGCAGTAGTAATGAAATATTCAATTCACGTTAAAGCTTACACCGGCCTTCTATTCATAGTGATGGATCAATAGCTCTTCCAGGTCTGCCTGCCCAAATACCAGAAGTTAGGTATGAGAGCAGTAACACCAACTTTGAAAAATACTGAGGTCTCTATTTTCTGTGTAAGCTCAGTCATATCATCAAATTTATTTTTGATCAATTCATTGATCGTATTTAAAATATAAGTAAATAATTGTGATAGTTGTTCCATCTCTCATGTTCCTGTGAAATCGGCATTAGTTGTCATGGTGGTTGAATCAAAGTGCTGAGGTTTTGAGTACTTGCTCCACAGCTTAAAATACAGCTTCATATGGTCTGTTAAGTCGTTTGAGTATCATCTTTGAAGAAATAGGATCTTGGGTTGATTCAGTTCTAAGCTGAAGTATTGATATATTATCCCAGAACAATTTAAATTACAAAAATACATTTTAATTGAAAATAAATATCCAGAAAAGGCGTTCTCGTCTTTTGAATATTTGTTCCTTTTGATTTCCATCGTTACTGACGACATCGCATTTTATATAACGCTGAAGCCAAGTAGCTTCAATTTTGTGACCTCCGCGGAGGCTATGCAATGTCAGCGATGCGAATAATCAACTCTAAAAGTGCAAGCTCTGCAACAGTATGTTTTACTGGTGATGGATATCTGCAAAAGATGTATATTTAACTATGTTATATTTCCAGTATATAAAATATTCCGCTTACAGTAAACAGACCAAGGCTTAGCATGTTGGGGTAACTTGCCTCACCGCAAGTGCTACCATAGGTAAAACTTCCGGAATCACTGCTGTCTATCTTTGGTGTCACTGCATAGTCACAGTACACACCAGATTTGAATCTCGTGGATTTTTTTTGTGGTAAAATGCAAAATTTACATCGATACTCGAGGAATATTATATTACCTTAAGGAGATCTAACACCAAATAAAAAATATGAGACTGTACGTCGTCATGGAAACTACTCGTTAGAAAAGGAGTGGTTTTTAAAAATGGAAGAAAGACTTGTACTGAGCTAAAAATAAACATAGTTTCGTCATATTTCTGCGTGTGTGTCATTACCCTCAGGACGACAGAGAGCCACATCTTTGACTGAAAGAAAATATGCGTCGCAAAATCAACAAAGTTGAACACGGTACGTTTCAACGCGTTATATAAAACGCGATGGACTGATTTCATGGCTTCCTGCAACGAAACGAAGGAAAACTTGGTTACCCAATATTAAAAAAGTGAGATCTGCATTTCAGGCAATCGACTAGCGATGGACTGGTTTCATGGCTTCCTACAACGAAACGGAGGAAAACTTGATAATGCAATATTAAAAAAGTGGAATCTGCATTTCAGGATATCCATTTCCAATACAACGTTTTTCCCTGAAATGTGAGGAATTTTGTTGAGTTAATTTGGAAATTCCTCATATTCTCATGTATTACAAAGCAAGCCATTATCAATCACTAGTTTTTATACTTTGCTTTAGGAGCAAACTACAAACATTTATGAAAGGCAAATACTATAACCAATCTCTCAATGCATCAAAAGCCACATTATAATTCCAGTCAGCAAAAGCCTGTTTTCTTTTCTATCACTTACGATCGTTTACCAAGATAAATTTTGTTCCAGGATAGACTGGACTGACGGATGAATAGCAGTTGAGGAGTACTAGTATAAAATAAAATCTGGGAAACCTGAAGCAGCAAGATGCCTGTAGGTGGTCGTGTGGCAGGGAAAGTTAGCGGTATTATCTCCAACAACTACAACGGTAAGTTTGCGGCAAGAAGACGAATCATTGAATATTTCTTGTTTACTTAGACCTTGGTTTGCCAACTTGGATTTCAGATTCTTCTAACGACGACTGTCTTAACAGCCGTGAATTATACTGATCGGCCTAATCTAGTCTTTATGATGTGATGTGTGGTCACATATAATTATTAGTCCTCAAATCCGTGTGATTATAAATGAATTATCCCATAAACAGTAAGCAGCAACGCTGCGAAGTGTGTAAATGTCAATTGCTAGTATCAAAACTTACACAGTTAGAAACTTAAGCGAGACCTTCATCATTATGAAACAAACGTACCTTCTTCGGCACCGCCCCCTGGCGCCATTTTATATAGCCAAACAAATTCTACTAGCGCCTCTCTAAATACTATATTGACCACTCATCGAAGAAAGAAAGTATACACGAACATATTCAAGCATACTCCACGTGATATGAATCCAGAACGCCGAGCACGTTACAGGGCCGAAAAGCCTGCATACATCGCCGAGTCGTCTCCCACTCCACCTTCCTTGTTTGGCATTAGTCCTGTACTTGGATCGCTGGATCGCCTCTGCCCCATTTCTTGAAACATATCATCATTCACTCAACACGCGCTGGTTATTGTTTTAGTTTAATGTTTTTCTTCGATAGACTTTAGCTCGATGTATATACGAGTATAGTTGTAGTCACCGTTCTTGGTGGATCAAAGTAAGACTACCAGTATCCCTTTATATATCTCCATCTCCCTCATACATACACATACAACATACCCCTGTGTGTGAACGTTTGTTCGGTAAGCTCAAAGACATACGTTTTTTAGTTGTGTGTCTCCGTCTCGAAAACTTTGTCGTTACGTACGAGTGCCCTTCAATCATATTTGTCACAGTGACAACTTACTTGACATCGGCGTGCAATATGAGTTGTCCTGTTATCAATCTTCAACATAAATTTGTACAATGCCCGGAAATACGATCAATGGAGAAGGACGAAGGCTCGTGTTAAATTTATGGTACCGGTACCGTGTTACCACTTCATGCGTACTGGAGAGAGTAGCTGATGCGCTGAAGATTAGTCTGCGCCCATGGTACGGAGACTATTTACCTGTTTACTCATTTCCATATGGAATTAATGACGCAACCGCCAAGAACGCTGACTGCAACTATACTATACTAAGTGACATATAAATCCGAACACCCAGTTTAAATGGTTTTATTTTAATAAAAGTTGGTGAATGTATTCATCTTACTATAAATAACAAGTGAAAAAATTTTCAGCCTTATCAGTTGGACATTCCGGTTTTTATACTGCTTTTTTTTAATTCACTAACGCTCTAAAAATGAATATTTCAGCCGCAGTAAAGAATCAACGTTGGCGGATTTTGGTTCTTAACATCCTTTACGATCGGTTACGATGCCTAGAGTACGGAGACCTGTACGATTTCGTCAACTTAGTGAGTTTGATAGGGGCCGTATAGTGGGACTTCGGGAAGCTGGACTTTCTTTTCGGGCAATTGCAGTTAGAGTGCAAAGAAGTGTAGACACTGTGGTTAGGTGTTGTCAGGAATGGCTTCGAGAAGGCCGTACGCAAAGAGCAAGGGGCACTGGACGCCGCTGTAGAACAACAGACCGTGAAGATCGCCGCCTAAGATTATTGGCCTTAAGGGACCGTTTCTCCACTACCAGGTCCATTGCAAATGAATGGTTTGCAGAACACGGAAGACCTATTGGCATGCGAAGTGTTTACCGACGAATGAGAAGTTTTGGCTTGTTTTCATACCGGCCACACTGAGTCCTCCCTTTAACTCGAGAACACCGACGTGATCGCCTTGAGTGGTGCAGACAACGGTCACTCTGGGATCAGGAATGGAACAGTATTGTCCTTAGTGACGAGTCTCGATTTTGTTTAGGCATGCACGATGGTCGTGCCAGGGTTAGAAGGCGACGTGGTGAAAGGAGGAATCCACAGTTTTTTGTTGAAAGACATGTTCATCACACTGTTGGAGTTATGGTTTGGGGTGCTATAGCTTATGGTTCCAGGTCACCTTTAATCTTCATCAGAGGTAACATGAACGCGCAGCGTTATATCCACGAAGTTCTAGAACCCCATCTTTTACCCTATCTTGACACCCTGGCAGATCCAACTTTCCAACAAGATAATGCCCGACCACATGTTGCAAGAGTCACAATAGACTTCTTTCAACATAATGATGTCACATTGTTACCATGGCCACCAAGATCTCCCAACTTATCCCCAATTGAACACGTGTGGGATGTGATGGGTAGGAGATTGCTCAATTTGCAACGTCCTCCTCAGACTCTAGAAGCACTTCGAGAGGAGTTGGTGGTTGCCTGGAATGAGATACCACAGGAGGACATTGACCACCTGATCAGAAGCATGCCTAGGCGCGTTGGAGAATGCGTAGCACATCAGGGTGTATCCACACATTATTAAAGGTCAAAGGGTTTTAAAGCAGTGCAATCATTTTTAAATTTTTATCATTTACTTATTATGCTTCATTAAGTACTTATACAAAATTTTATTAAAATAAAACCATTTAAACTGGGTGTTCGGATTTATATGTCACTTAGTATATATTATGCTAATTTCGCTGCGAAACTAGAGCAAAACCTACAAGGTGCTTTCAGCTTATGGTCATTCCACTATATTCGAAATGACCTCAAAACGGACACGGGTCATCTGGCAACTCAACTGAACTAAAATCAGATACGAAATGATATGCTCTTATCTCTTAAACTTTCGTTAACTTACGATTTGTGAAGTGAAAACAATAGATGTAGATGAAACGTATACTGTGACCATAATAATCCTTGGTATTTTCTCGGCAATGGTCTATCACCAAATATAAAGATTTAGTAGTGTCAGTGGATTTATCCCTAACTTCTGGCCTGGCAAAGGGGTAATATACGAGTGCATCAAGACACGGCTTGCTCACTTGGTCGGTTCCGCAATTTCAAAGAGCTTTGTTCGGCTGAATTATAAGCGACGCCTTGCTCCTGCTACTGTGGCGTGTCTTGCGATGCAGTGAGTCACTAAATTGTAACCAGTTCCAGACATTTTGGTTGGGATATTCACTGAGCATAACGAAAATAATCGCCCGATGAAGAAGAAACTGCCTTCAGCACTGCCTGTTGGAATATTGATCTGCGAGCTGAATAGGATGTGTCTGCTTTTTGTAACCATAACCAAACATTTATAACTTTGTTTCATGCTTTTAAGCAATCATCTCTACAGTATAGGTCAAGTCATTGGATACTGGCAACGGGAAGCAAACAGGCAAAAATAGCTCTACTAAAAAGTTCACTATTGTAGTGTGTGAAAAGGTGGCACTGCTGCCTATGACCTATGAGTAGACATCGCCAATAATTTGCTCTAACAAATATCTTCGACTGCGCAATTGCGAGGTTTGACCAAGGTTACTTTTAGGTGATCACACAAACCTTAGAACTGTGCTGTCAAACTTTTTTGCTAGAGCAAACCGTTTTTGTGCCTTGATTTGACTTTTAAATGACCTCGAAGTCAATGATCAAGGTCATGGTCAAGGTAATGTTCGGACGTAGTATTTACTCCTTTTTTAATGTTAGTGCGAAAAAGAGGGGTTTTGTTTGAAAATATTCACTTGACCTTGAAATGATCTTGAAGGTCGTATTCAAGGTTACCATCATTTTGACCCTCCCCCTAGAATACAATATTTAGGTAGGGTTACAACGTGTATACAGGAACACGTCTGTACAACTACTTTTCGTCTGCCTAGGGTGTAGGAGGCCGTAGGTTTAAATCTGGTGCATGACGCAATTTTCCTTCTATCTCCTCTAATTTAATATTTTAGCCTCCCTCAAGGAGCATCGTCTCACCGAATCGAATGGAGATACATATCAGGTAGATTCTTCGCCAAAGATCATTCTTTCTTTAACATAGTTTTGAATCTTCTGCAGCGTCTAGGTATGGATAAGTATTTAGGTGCAGTTACAAAAAACAAATAGTTCCTGCATTTTCTATATTTCTCCCTGGGGCAAGAGAGCACTTAAACAATTAATGACGGAGTTCATAACATCAAATGCTGCTATAAGTTATAATTTATGAACAACCTTTTGTTAAGAGATGTCGTTTATTCTATAAACGTATTAAAGTAAAACGCTAGGATGATATGGAACGAAGCGATGAATGCTTTAAGAGTTCATATATGTCCGCTTTTATATGTAACGAGGCTTCCCACCTTCTTTGCAACTTCGAACTGAAGTTTTTTATTAGCATAATCACATTTCTCTTTGTTATAAGAAGTTTGCGAGTTCGGAACGAAATGTATTCAGCATTCTGTTAAGAAATTGGACGACTCGACGAAATAGCAGAGGAGGTAGCGAAAAAGTTGCAATCTTCAGATCCCTAAAGCTGGATATTTCAAAAACTACAGACAAAAAATGACATCTGGTAGCAGACTCCGCTTCAGCTTGTCTGAATGGCGCGGCCGACCACAGTTGAGATGTATTCTAGCAGCGCGTATCTGAGCGAGTCTGACTGCATTTGGTGGTGCAGTTACGCGGAGGTGTCAGTTTACCAAACGAAATGAAAAAATAATCTTTCGCATTCCAGACATTAAGATCTGGGTTGACAGGGGAGCAGTGCAGATAAATTGCATAGATCCTCACGTGACATGGTAGGTTTGGAAGCTACCTAAAATGGATTATCGGTACATCTGAGATTCTCATGAAATTTTACAGAAAGTTAGAATTTAACAAAGAAGAAAAGGCTTTGCAAATAGGCCCAACGGCAGCGGAATAACTACTTGACTACGTATACATCTAATTTCATAGAATAAATGAGTATCTTTTCCAGTATTTAGCTGTTTTTCCTGTCCAGGGATATTTCTAGATTTGTAATGTTTTGTGTCAGCGCTCTAGTTTGAGGTTATATTTGATTTTTGAACCCTAAGGAATTTCGGGATGATAAAACTTGATTTTTCACATGTTTAAAAGTTTTAGAGGTTAAGATAGGTCTAAGAAAAATTAATTTTTGAATTGAGGTTTTACGATTTTTCAGCTCTCAAAAAATGTTTTTATTGGACCTAGATCAAAAAAGTGTTTGACGTACGCTTTTCGATGTTTTGAGGTCTGGTTTATTGTTGGGTGTAGTCAAAATAAGTTTCTAGTAACTGATGCTAATGTATTTAATAATGTGTCATATAATTATATGACGTGTGAACCATATTCTGTTGAATTTAAAAATAAATCAATCATTATCAGCAAATCTCTGGAGGCACCGCGTAAAATAGTAGTTTTGAAGTATATATTGTCACTCATCACTGGATCATCTGAATCAAAAAAATTGAAATGGGTTAATTTTTTCTTTTTCAATTGTTTCTATTTTGTAGCAACCAGAAGACAAGGACACGAATCGGGAACGGGCCCATTGTAAAATCCAAAATAATTGAAAGAACAAAGAACGTAGTTACCTGATGATGCACCAGCGTAAAAAAATTCAAAGGCCATAAATTTCAAGATACATCGTAAACCAACTCCAAAACTTGCATGTCTCAGAAAAACGCTTTAAAAATTCACGTACTGATCTGTATACTATAACACTGGACAACAAATTTTAGTTTTTTAATTGTATCTTGTGGGAAAAGTGCACTTCTTTGTTAATTTTGGGGCGCTGAATCCAAAAATGACAATGAAATAAAAAAATTAGTTGCGGTTTAGAAAAAAAACTTTTTATTTTAAAGGATATATTAAAAAAAGTAACAAGATTCATATGCTTATAAGAAACACTATATGCGCCGTCTTTTTGCTGTTCTTTTATGGACCGTTTCTGGAGCATCTCTACCAAGAGTCCAACAGTAGTCTGCAAGCATGGAAGAATTCCACTTTCCCTGGTACCTTTTTTAAATTGTTGAAATATCCTGATGAAAACGTTCGCCGTGCTCATCACTTACGGCTCCGCAATTGCCAAGAAAAAAGTCCAGGTGTGAGTGTAGGAAATGTATCTTAAGAGACATATTACAGCCCATCTTTTGATACGATGACAGCATATTTTTGACAAGGGTTTTATAGTTGTCAGCTTTTCTATTTCCCAAGAAATTAGTGACCACCAGACGGAAATCATTCCAAGCAGTTTTTTCAATACCTGTTAAAGTGTTTTCAAACTGTGTATCTTTCAAAATATTTCGAATCTGTGGCCCAACAAAAATACCTTCTTTAACCTTTGCCTCACTTAGTCTTGGAAATTTCTGACGCAGGTATTGAAAAGCTGACCCATCTCTATCTAATGCCTTGTCAAAGTTTTTCATTAGGCCCAACTTGATATGCAGTGGTGGTAATAAATTTTTTTTCGAATCTACTAATGGCATATGCTGTACATTCTTTTGACCTGGCTCTAGGAATTGACGAACAGGCCAGTTTTTTCTGGTGTAATGAAGTGCCTTTGCCCGACTGTCCCATTCACACAAAAAACAGCAAAACTTTGTGTAGCCTAGCTGCAGCCCAAGTAAAAGTGCAACAACTTTCAAATCGCCACAAATCTCCATTGGTGCTCATCGTATTTTATGCATGTCAATAGGTACTTCATATTGTCATATGATTCTTTCATGTGAACTGCATACCCTACAGGAAGAGATGGTAAAATATTTCCAATATGCAATAACACTGCCTTTAAACTCAATGTTGAACTGTCTATAAACAATCTCCATTCCTCTGGGTTATAGTTTATATTTAAAGCCGCCAGTAAGCCGTTAATGTTACTGCAGAAAACCAAGTAATTCTCCATATTGGAAAATGGTTCTAAGTCTTTGTGGCGTTTACGAAAAGCACATACCGAAACATCGTCTTCTAACAAGTTCCACTGCTGCAGTCTTGATCCAAGTAACTCTGCCTTACATTTTGGAAGTTCTAAATCTCTTACAAGATCATTTAATTCTGACTGTGTTATTTTGTGCGGTTGGTGGCATGACGTGCTCGGTATAAAATCAGGATCTCTTGACGTTGATGGCATATCTTCTTCCTGACGAATCACTCGATCGCCATGATCTGATTCGATTTCTGATTCGCAAGTGTAGGATTCTGGGGGTTTTGGAATAGGATTTTCGTCACTGTGAGGCACAGGTCTCATCGCAGATGGTATGTTTGGGTAGTTTATAACCGATTTTTTTTTCTTGGACATACCTGTGGCTTGTCCAACACAAGGTACCATGCAAAAGTAACAATCATTAATATGATTTGTAGGCTCTCTCCAAACCATTGGGAAAGCAAAGCGCATAGACCGTTTTTTGCCATTTAACCAGCTCCTCAGACTTGAAGCACATGTATTACAGCAGATGTGGGGTGCCCACTGTTTGTCTTGATCACCTAGTTTACAACCGAAATAAAGCTGATATGCCTTTGTTATTAGTGGAGTAATAGACCGTCTCGGAGACGCAAAAGTCACATCACCACACACGTAACAAAACTGATCTGGATTGTTTACACACTTTCGAGATATGTTGCATGAACGCTGTCAGCCAACAGAGGAAAAATGGCTAATATAAAACAATATAATGTACACGTATGTATAACGTAACACAATCATGCCAATTACATCATATTTCCTTGCCGAATATAAAAATGAAGCACGTGCATTCTTGTGAATTACAGTATATTAACACTGTCACTGCAGGAACACATACATATAATTACCTTATCTCTAAAACTTGAACTAATATTGAAAAAATAAGTTTCATTCCGGTTTTAGCACATTAAAAATAGTAATATTTTGTTGATTTTATTTAGGATATTTTTTGGCTGTTGATCTGTGTAATCAAAGAGTAGTTGTAGCAAGAAAGCATATTTTGACAAGGCGAAGGATAGGGAAGAAAACACGAACATAGCGACCATAAAACAGCCCATAGCGTCTAAACATGTTTTGTTCTGCCCGAGTAAGCATACACAATCAGTTTGGAGCAGCAAACACTTAAATACGAGCACCAATAACGTCCTCGATTTTAATCTGATCGATTTGAAATGGTGATCCAATATTCTTGACATGTTATGCAATCGGAAGAAATTAACAAGAGAATTAAATACCCAATGCTCTCCCTCCCCTTTAAGGACACTGCCGCTAAAAACAATGTAGCTATCTCCCTGTCTAAAATTGGACGTCTCGTCGTATTCGCGACGAGTTGGTGCAAGGCAAGCCCATAAAATTTAATAACGATCCTCAACGGATTACAGCTCAGCCTTCCACATGCTCAGTGCTACGAAATAAATTGGATTGCAATGTGGTGTCGTTGCTGATAATTATATTTATCTTAAGGTCTGCGGGAGCTGCTAAATCAAAATGCTAATTACGAGTATACTCGTTTAGACCCGAGATATTTGTTAGCTTGAATTGCAAGACTAACGCCTTAGCATTACAGCTCTCTATGATTATACATATTAAAACAATTTTTGTTTTCAAAAAGATGGAACATGTTGACGTTAAAATGATACAAATGTGAGGTGCTTCATAAATTATCTGATTTGGATGCTATGCATTGAAATTTGAATGCAATACGACATAGGTGAACTGTCCACCGTGGCTTTATACAGTGTCACAGATCCAGGAAGTTGCAATTTTCAATGCGGCTTATCCGCAAGCATCTGCAATTTCGCAAAAGTACACACAAGCAATTTTGTTAACCAGTTGTTGACACGTCAGCAGGAGGCTATGCATTCATTTAAAAAAAAAATGTTAGAGATGATGATGAGTTGATTTGACTTGCAAAGTTAGAGTTGAGGACGAATTTAAGGTCTAAGGTCAAAGGCAAATCATAAAACCTTACTATTTTACTTTTATCATAGTCTCTGCATGTTCACAGATGTCTGGTGTTCCCAGACTTTTGCGATACCTTATATAGAATAGACGTATCCCCATACACACAATACATGTTATCTCCGTGTATGCTCTGCCAAGCACATGTATGGATCTTGGCTGCGGACCAACTTTCACGCTTTAAACAAACAAGACTAATAGGAACTCGAAAATCACCTCAAGGATAGAATAACAGCTGATATTTTGCCAAATACAGTCTATCTACGAGTATTATGCATATCCTTCCAGTCTTAACCTGTACGTCTCGCCATAATCCGGTCAAGGTCCTGTAATGTCTGACGTCATTTCCACATATATATCATTTGTACATATTATGTATTTGTGATTCTAAATTTGGAATAAATACTATTATTAAGTATACAGAGTGATTCAAAAAACAGCGGCCACATTTCTAGTCTGAAAATGACATGGAAAGTTTATTGAACATGGGTCCAAAAATTCCTCCTTATCGAGATACAAGTTGCTCCAAAGGTTTAATTTCGGACTTCCACCTTCTATACAATTTTTTGAGATCACGAAGATTCGGTTTGGTATCTTCAATCGCCTTCAAGTGAACTTTATAAAAAAAACGTATATCGTCTACAAGCAACAGGTTCTTCCAGTTATACCTAATAAAAGGAAAAAAACTAGAAAAAATCGTGTCTCCAGAATGGATAGTAGCAGTATCAGCTCAAAAAAATGCACACCAACTACCAGTAGCGTAAAAATTGATATATTCTGACTCATTCAGAATAAAAAATCGATACCACTGACCTTTGTAAGACACCTATCATATTTTTAGATCAGGCATTTATTTCAACCTAAATTGCCATCTTGAGAAAATTTTGCCAGACCATTCTATCTAGAGAAATGTTTTGAATTTCCGAGGTATATTCCATTAAAAGGACACCATCTTACTTCACTCTAAGCATATACTGAAGGTGGTGGGGTTTGACATTAAAAACTTCTATATTTGAAAAATGTTTGTTTTTTCCTTTATCAATATCATCTGATGAGTAAAAATACTCGATGCCATGTACAATACCCTCATAATGGAACATCTAAAAATTAAACTAAGTAACGTTTGCCGGCCCTTCCTATTACATGAACTTTTTAGGTTAAAGTTATTTGCTCCCTGATATTTCTACAATTTGGTCAAACTGCAACAGTAAATAAATCCGTGGTGTGAAGTTTTTAAATGATATACTATAATTATCTGTAGTACAAAGGTTTCAAATAACCTTTGGATTGAAAAGATTCAAAATGAAAGAGTAAAAACGTGGTGTCTGGGTCCCCAACTCTTGGACTGAGATCTACGTATATATAAGTAGTTCATAATTATCTCAACTTTACGTGGCCAGGACAAAAAAAACAATAAATACGTATTATCCGTATGGTGCTTGAAATTCAGTGTTATGTGTTCTGGCTGAAATGAAAAGGAACGAGTCTGTCCGGAAATATTTGTAGGTGGAGGCTATTAAGGCCATGGCAATCCAAAAAAGTTAGGCCAGGGCTAAGGGCCATCCAAAAAATAAGGTCTATAGAAGGAGGTCCAAAGGATTCAGTAAGGTGACGGCCCCGTATCATTTTTACAGATATACACCTAATAATAATAATAATAATAATAATAATAATAATAATAATAATAATAATAATAATAATAATAATAATAATAATAATAATAATAATAATAATAATAATAATAATAATAATAATAATAATAATAATAATAATAATAATAATAATAATAATAATAATAATAATAATAATAATAATAATATTTATTTACTCTAAAATACAGGGAACATGAAACGAGTAAATAAATATAATATATCCATAGGAGGACAACGCCTGTGCATGGATCATATGTATTTTGAATTGTAAAATATAATAAAATAGAGAGAAAAAAGAAATTATTGGTAAGAATGGTAGAGCATTTATTGTGTAATATTTGAGATTATTTTATTAATTTGATTTCTCCCAATCGTGTTAATAAATTTTTTTAATTTTTTTTTGAAGCCTAATGTATTGCGTAATTGTTTTAAATTATTTGGTAAATGTTCATACAATTTTGGAGCTATATACAGGTGACATCGTTTCATTAGGGATTTGTTTGGTTTAGGAACATTTTTTGCGCGTAATTTATATCTGGTTTTATGATTATGTTTAATTATGTCGTGTTCACTAATAGTTTTGTGATAATGAGTGATGGTATGTAAGAAGTAAAGTTGTTTAGTATCATATACTTGTACATCATTATATAAGTCATTAGTTGGGTATAATTTTGATTTGCCTAACATTGATTTTAAAATTCTTCTTTGAAGTACATCTAAATCGTTAAAGTATGTCGTGCATGCAGCACCCCACACTACTATACCATATGTTATGTGTGGCTCGACTAAAGCTTGATATATTATTCGTAGATAATATTCAGTTAATATACCGGTTAGAAATTTTATTTTATATGCTATGAATCTAATTTTCTTTAGTATGTGAGAAATATGTACATCCCATCTCAAGTGGGGATCTAGATAAATTCCTAAATATTTTGTATCATTAACTCTATTGATTTTTATATTTTTATCATTTACCTTAAACCGAAGGTGGTTATATTTTGGTAGATGATTAGATAGTGATGAAAATGGTAAAAAATGAGTTTTAGTAAAGTTAATTGTTAATTTTCGGTTATTAAACCACTGAATAATTTTGCAAAAGTCATTTTGGATAATATCTTTTAAGTCGTTCCAATCCTTACCTTTATAGAGTATAGCAGTATCGTCTGCAAAACTGACTATTTTACCAGTACTGTTAATTTTGAATATATCGTTTAAATAAATATTGAATAACAGAGGACCCAAAATTGTACCTTGTGGAACACCACATTCAACAAACATTTCTTTACTATACGAGCTTAATAATTTTACTGATTGCGGTCTATTTGATAAATAATTTTCCACTAAAGTATACATCTTTCCACGAAAACCTATTCTTTCTAAGATTTCCAAAAGTATATTGCGGTTAACTGTGTCAAACGCTTTTTGTAAGTCCACAAATACGCATATCGATGGTACTTTTCCATCTATATTTTGGGTTATTTCATCTACTATACTTAATACCCCATCTGTTGTAGATTTGCCCGCTATAAAACCATATTGATTTGAATTTAGAATTTTGAATTTATTAAGAAAATTAATCATTTTATTAAGGAGTAATTTCTCAAAAACTTTAGCTAAACTTGATATAAGTGAAATAGGTCGATAGTTAGTGACGTCCGTATTATCATTAGATTTATAGATAGGTATGATGATTGCTGTCTTGAAAGCTGATGGAAATACTCCAGATTGGAAGGATTTGTTAATGATATAAGCAAGTGGTTCTGTTATTTGTTTGGCCAGTATCTTTAGATGTTCAGCTCTAATTTCGTCAACTCCAGGGCTTTTTTTATTTTTTAGAGTCATAATGGCATTGAAAACATCCTGATAGTCTACTTCAGTTAATACAAATGAATTATTCAGTCTTGTTTCATGCAGATGAATATCAGCATTTTGTTTGATATTATTTGCTAAGTTTCCTCCTATATTCGTGAAAAATTCTATGAACTCATCACATATTTGCTGAATATTGTCTGTTTTCTGTCCTGTTTTTGTTTTTATTTCATTAATATTGTTTTTTTAATAGGATGACTTATTGAATATATCATTGACAGTGGACCATAGGTGTCTAGAGTCATGTGAATTATTATTCAATTGTTTTATATAGTAATTTTTTTTTGCTTTTCTCAAAAGTTCTATAAATTTGTTTTTATACTGATTAGATATGTATTAACCATAGATTATATAAGGTACTATATGGTTTGATGTTCGAATTGTTGACGAAACAGAAAGAAATAATACTCAATTTTGACAACTCGCTTCTCCGCAAAAATTATAGTTAGAGTACTGAATTTTCATCAGAAAATTTGATGGTCCCATATTTCCTCCCTGTTTACTTCTTCATCAGTTTTTTTGATAGTTTGTACACAGTGGTCAAGACGCAAAACGAACTATTTTAAATAAATTTTAAATGTAACACCCTTATACATTTTCACATTCTTTGATTCCCCTCTTCACAAGATTTTTTCTGATATACGGTTTTAGAAGGATATGTATGAATGGTTTTTGAGTTATTAAAAACAGGGACACCTTCTTGACTTTTCGACTTTATAGCGTAAGATTGGATTGACTTAATTCATAATTAAAATACATTAATCCTAATAATCTAACAATCTGCCGTTACCAGCTAAATGTTATTTTTTATTTTGAAATATATGATATAATAATGTTTATTGAGGAAAAAATACAATTTAGGAATGTAATGTGATATTTTTCATTTACTTTGATATGAGGTATACAAAAAGGTTAGCCGTAACTCAAAAACCAGTCGCACAAAACCCCAAAAACCTCAAATAAAAAAAAAACTTGAAACTGAAAATGATAGTCAACAGTTGAGGAGATGCTAATTGTTGAAGTTGAGTGGTTTGTCGATAAATTGTACAATAGCTCCACAATAGGACCTATACAAAGCTGAAATAAAATGTAGGTATTTTCATTTGAAAAATGTATGTTTGGGTCTCCACGTAGTTGTGAATCACCCTATAGAGGTGAAAATATTCTGCCAATTTAGGCAGCAGTAGTAGACTCTTCGGTCGCCTGATCAGTCGCCGCGCGTTGTGCGGGTTCGAATCCCGTCCCAAGAGAAATTTTTCTCTTGTAATGGATGTTGTGATTGTCCGTAGGTGTTAGATGGTCTCTGACTGTCTAACGCAGAGGTACCACCCGGTGGATCTTGTAGGGGGGGGCAGAATGTGTTCATGGTGCATACACACGTGTTCCCTCGCCAGAGTCCTTTAGTCGTCCCCCTTGTCCCTGTATTCCCCTATAGCCCCACGGTACCCCATGGGTGTTTAGCCCTTCGTGGTAGTTGGAATATAAAAAAAAGTTATTATCTTAGTTGTCTTTTATTCACTATGAATATCTTTTGCTGTTGTTTTTTTTTTCAACTATTTTATGCAATTGGGTGATTGTACATACACCTTGGGAAAAACCATTATTATACATTATGATGAGGAAGAGAGATGGAAACATACAAAAGTATGTAGGTGCGTGAAAGACACTCGATTGTAGGATCTTATCTGGCAGCGTTGGAGTGTGACGGACAACGGGGTAAGGTAGAAGAGTGATAAAAGAGAGATGGCAGAACAGGCGCTGGCGCCTACCGCTTAGACGGATGCACTCAACAAATGCGATTTGTTTCTCCCATTCGCAGAGTTGCCGATACCAATATGTCATATTTCTAAGAAATCTAAGTCTACCCAAATTTCGGGAAAAATAGCTGCGGATTCCACATAAGAGTATTCCAAAAATGAAAAAAGTTCAAACTATTAAAATTGTATTAATGTTTCATGGTTCAAATCATATTTTTCATGTTTGTATATTGTTGTATAAATGATTTTGTAATCCCTATTCTTGTTGCCAGTAGAGATGCAACAGTATTGAGAGAAATCATGGACCGCTAGATAGGGCTACAACTACCATATGACTATCAAATAGTAGTGATAAACAGGGTTTGTTTATAGCACAGTTGCCTGGTGTGGCGAATTTGACAACTTTGAAGGACAACTATAACGGTTACTAGGGTGCCCGGTATTCGGGAATCTGGCAATACCTGATGATTCCTAACGTTTATTACGTCAGATTGTTTGCTGACTTGCGCAGTACAACATGACAATCAACGTGACTGAGCACCTGGTAACCCTGGTTTAAGGTGTTATATTTAAAGAGCGTGGGGCTGTTAGGTATCTAGGTCACATTTTTTAATGTATTTCGAGAAATCCGTAATGTTGAGTAAATACTAGATCACGTTTCTTGCTTAGTTTGCTGAAAATTCTACAATAGACGTACATTTTGAGAAACAGAGATTTGGTGACGACAAAATCGTAAAAATATAACACATTTTCGTAAAATAATTTCTTTGTTGAAAAGACTGTGGCTTGATGACCCATTGAACGAGTATAGTCCCGCTCCGCTTTGAATATTCGAAACACTATACTCCAGCAGCATTCAGCTTCAATGTTATCTTTATGAAGTTCTAACGTCTAGGCCATGGTGATTAAAAGCTTGAATGAATCAACACTTAACTCTAAATTCCCCACAATTCGGGAAGCTCTACTCAAATTGGCAACACAGCGTATCTGCCTATTATTCTCATTCGTGATACAGGTCTGCGGTTAACGGTAGGAAATATGTACGAATAGCGATGAAAGTAGACGAGCCGATGCGCTGTTGCCAAGAAATGATTTCCCATGTATAACAATGGTTTTTCCCAAGGTGTATATGATTATGTTTACATCTAGGAATTAGACCGATTTTGCTCTTCATCAGTTAAATATGTTGCTTATGTGTTTACTGGCTTCACGGCTGACTACAGCAGAAGCAGTTTTGACCATTACCTAAGCGAACTTGTCATAATGGATAATCAGTAATTGACGTTATTGAATTTCGTTCTTTAGTGTCCACGAACAGTCCGAAAAACATGCGAATTGCCCATACGGGCATATTGCTGCATTCTCTGCTGAGTTATAAGAACAAGACTTTCTTGCACGAAATGTTATCTTATGAGGATTTCTGCCGGCATTTTTGTATTTGAAAAACGCTTGAATGAGGTTGAACTTTTGTGCCAATAACGCGTTTGCTTGCAGGGAGATCTTATCAGGGCATCAACGAAGAAATCATATGGGTCAGCATTGGTATGGGCATCGCGATAGCAGTGCTTATCACTATAGCTCTATGTTACATCATGAGGGAGAAATGCATCGAACGCAGGGAGTACTACATCACGGCGTGAACACGGCCTGCACCTCTAGGGCAAACTGGAAGGTATGTCAGGCTAGTTACAGGTAGGATTTTACCTAGGGATCTTCAGCAAGTAAGCAGTGGCCAGTTTTAGACTGATGGTTTGTTCGTACAGCCTCTTTGCTGATAATCAGCAAACTGATAGTCGGCGACAAGTCATATGACCTAGTTTACGCAGCTAGCTGTCACTGACACGTCGCTGACTGTACTAATTGCGTACATGAGCACGTTACGAGTTGGCTGAGAGAGGTTCGTACAGAAACTTCTGACCGTTTGATGACTGTCAAATCAGTCAGCAGATAATTTTCCAGTAAATTGTCAGAGCTCGAAAGTACCATCATTATTCGAATGTAAAATTTTTCAGAATGGGGTAGACAATTTTGAAAAAGTTCGGGGTTCATTTGCTGTAAACCAGAATGATCTAGGATTTTTCGTCCAACTGTCCTAATATGCCCGCCCGAATTTTCCTTTAGAGAGGAAAACATGGACACTTTCTATAAAAAATAACAGCACCCAAAAATGTCAAGTAGATTTACTCAGTAATTACCATTCAATTCTCATATATAAAGTATAAAAATAAATTCGAAGAAATATAATTCCACACATCCAATGACAAGTTGAAGAAGTAAATACATAGTAAGAATTCTGAATAAACGTCTGCAGTGATTATGCATGAGAAATGTACAAAGTATTGTGAATGACTTTTAATAAAACTTGGATTGTAGGGTTTTTGTTCCCTGTTCTCTTGTCGCCCAGCCTCGAAGTGTATGCCCAAACAGTATTTGTATATTCTAGATATGTAAGTCCAACCCAAAGCTGATGAAAAAATAAACAAAATAACGAATTCTGGAGATTTTGTGATACAGCTTTTTCTCACGGGTGTCCATGGAGAGGGAGTGACTGTTTGTGCTGGGGTGAAAATAATATTTTCCGTATACAGGGTATTTTAAATTCGACCCTCACCATTGGGATCTCGGAAACTTCAAGAGATACGAAGTTACTTAAATAGGGCAAAGTTGCGCATTCAGATAATCAGCAAAATGTCACTTAGAAAGTTTTGAAATTGAAAGTACTTCCGGAAAGAGACGTAGAAAATGAAATTTCCCAAAATGGTTTTGATTTTCTCCTGACTTTATTTGTGCTGAGATTTCGAAATAAATTGCACACGAACTCTGCCATATTTTCTCCTCTACAAGACGGCACTATTAGAATTTCAATGTGACGTTTCGTCTCTTGCCTTCCGGCATCAATTTAATTTTTTCTCATAGACGCCATATTGGACTCTTACACACATGAATAGAATTTTTATTCTGATTCAAAAACATGTATGTCATACATTGGCATTGCAAAGCCTTAGTTATTCCAGAAGTTCCTAGGTAGGCCTTAAATTATTAGATTTCATTTGTCTGCATAGCAACAGAGTTTGGAAGACTGCGAATATCTCTGCTTAATTATGGTTATTATTGTTATTACCACCAATAAAATTTTCATTTCGTATTCAGGTTTCATCATATTTTTTATCTCCTTTTAATTTTCATCCAACAACAAATTTATCGTCAACTAACAATCACTGAATTTAGAGCTTAAAAGGTACAATTAAATGTACAAAAATCCAATTTAGTATCCGTATGAAAAAACAAATTTAATGATGGAAGTCGAAAGAAGAAATGTCGAATTGAAAATTTGACTACGGCATCTTGCAGACGAGAATAAGAAACAATGACAATATGCAATTTATTTTGAAATCCCATCTCGAATAGGGTCGGGAAAAATAGAGCGGTTTTAGGATAAATCTGGTGAGTGAAACAAACATCTGATAATTTCAAGGCCTACCTAAGAAATTCCGTTATTATTAAAGTAATCAAGGTTTGACAACGTCAATGTATGACGTATTGTGAATTTTTTTAATCAAAATTAAAAACTCTATTCATCTGTGCAAAAATGCAATATAGCGTCCTTAGGAAATAACAAAGTTGATTCTGGACGACAAGAGACGAACCGTCACATAGAAATTCTGACTATGCCTTCTTGTAGAGGAGAAAACGTAGCACTGTTAATGAGCAATTTATTTTAAAATCCCAATATAAATAGTCAGGAAAAAATCAGAACAATTTTGGTAAAATTCAGTTTTTTCGTTACTCTACGGAAGTACTTTGAATTTAGAAACCTTCTAACTGTCACTTTGTTGACTACCCTATTCAAGCGACTTCGTATCTCTTACAGTTTCCAAGATCCCAATGGTGAGTGCCAAATTAGAAACACCCTGTATATGCTGACTTACTAGAAGAAAGAAGTGAAAATAACTGGAATTATCAAGATCTGCTTACATAGCTAAAAGTTTCACAGAGTTCTCAACGAACGTGGACAAAAAGAACTGAGACTACGAAAATACATAAAAGTAAGACTTAAATCGCGTAATTACGCATTTTGCAACTGTAACAAAAATTTTCAAAAGATTAGTGATCGCAAAAATGGTAGGTATTAATCATGGTTCTTGAAAGTTATGTTATGTACTGCAATCATAATCTTCATTTTGCCATTACCGGGTCAATAAACAAAATATTGAGCACGAAGCACTTTGGTGCTAGCTGATATTTAAAATGGAATTTCATTAAAATTTCTTCTGCCACTTGCTCAGCTGAAAATGTTACAAAAACTTGTTTCTGTTGAATTGTGGCACTGTTTCCTCTACAGAATTAAGGTTTTTGGGTTTCATTTTTTTACACCGAAGCAGCCGCGCAGATGAACCCTAAGGAAATCATGTGTTAAGTAACACTGCAATATGGTACGAATGTCTTGAGTGATGACAAATAAATCTTTTTTTTTTGGTTGTAAAGTGTCCCCTGATTAAAAAGTATGTAATCTTCAAAGAAATGTTCGAATTGCCAACCTAAATGTTCATTTCTTCAGTGATACGAGTAAGACGCTAATCCATTTTACTTTTGAGACAAAGTTATTTTATTGTGTAGGGCAAAAGTAGCATTTTGGTCTTACCACATTTGTGCGCTACACCTTGGATGTGTTCACTGAAAAAAACAGATGCCTGACTTTTTTCTCTTATGACCCATATTCCTGCGGAGTATACCGACAAATTTGGACCAAATATTTTGTCCCGTTACAATTTTCCCTCAACGATTCTTAGACTATAAAATGTCATTTCAAATACGAAAACGGAGAAACTAAGAAGAAGTAGACGCCTAAAAGAAAATTAAAAGCCAGTCGAATGGTAAACCCCTCCGATGCAGAAATCAAACCCAGATACAGGAACAATTAGATTTTGTTGAATAGGTTAGTTAAGGGTCATATTGCACTGTTTGATTATTGATTTTCTCTTTCATGTCGGCTACAACATCGTCAGGAGAGAGAAACACGTCGCACGTAGAGAAGAATATTATATAACTGCGTAGCGACATTCGACGCGAGAGCCCTAGGGGTTGCTTGAGGTAGGTATTATATGCATTCGGTGATGGTGTTCCTTTAGGATGTGGACAAATAATGAGTATTAAAGTCTTTGTTTTAGAAGATGTATCTCACTAGTTATCTCCGTGTTACGTAACATTTAACCATATATTCCAAGCGTAATAGTCGAGATCCGTCTCTATTTTCGGTGCTACAATACTTTCTAACATCAAGTAAGTTACTACATCGATATACTTTTCCTTTTAATATAAAATAGAAGTACTATCTGTTGCCTTGTAACTGATGAAGAGAATTATGGTTTACTCATGTTTATATGTGGGGTATAGAATGTAACAACACAAAATCAGTGCTATAGTCTGGTCCTAAATGGATGAGAGTAGTAAAACATCTTATGCCATTGTTAGTGCAGCGTGTCTTTTCGGAACCCGCGCGCACCGAATATGCCGATTCAAAGACACGCCGCGCTAGCAGGGCCGTACAAAGTTATATTCAACTCTCATCCTTTTTGGTACCCGAGTATAGCTGATAGCCGCTCAGTATGAAAGACTAAAATGCAGATTATAGATAAAGCACATAGTCAAACTCAGGGTAAGATCTATTTGAAAAAGTTCATATAAACATAGTACAACTGGTGTCTGAAATGAATAATTTCTGCATATGTGGCCAGAAGAACAGAATTCTATCAGCATTGAAACCACACTAGTGGTTATGTTTAAGCATAGTAATGCAGCAAATGGGAATCTTTTTTTAATTCATTTTTTCTACAATCCTAATAACTTTTCAGTTGAAAGGTACACGTAAATGGCAGTTTGTAGTTTTAATAAAGCGTTTTATTTGAATAGTTTGTGCTAAATTTTCAGGAATATGGCTAAAAAAATAACTGAATCCGGTGGAGAGTTAGTACATTTTTTTGAGTAAACATAATTCAAAAATAACAAGTTTGAGTGGCTGATCCCGAAAGCCCCTGTTGGTCGCACTCTTAGAATAATCGAAAAAATATACCCCTGAAGTTTTAATATGTGCTTTTCTGAATTTAATCAAATCTCCTATTTCTTTGATAAGTTCATATTTATATTGGACTGATGTGACGTGGGAGCGGCACATGCCTGATCACGCGTCACAGGGAAAATAAAAACTAATGACATAAGTTATTTCCTGTTAAATTAAGAAAAATCCAAATGGATATCGTTTTGACACATACTTTGGGTTGCTCACTCCACGTTCACCCCCATTACTTTCAAACAGCTAAAGATTATCTCTCGTCAAGAACCATCTAAACATACAAATTGGTACCTCCGTTGGAGAGCTTCGATGCTTCATTCAGTATAATGTTTCGTCTCTTATCCTCAATCATCGACTTCATTTTTTGTTCCCATATTTAATTTTTTCATTTATCGACTATAACAAGCGTGAATTTAATACGGCATGACGCCTCGGCCGTAGAATAATAATATTTAAATGCATTGTAATGAATCGGCTTAGGTATGGCAGATATAAAATGTGCTTATGAGTTGCTACATTGTTGAGCCCTTTATTTGCTCCAAAATCTTTGCATCGTTTACAAAAATAATACTGTTCAATATTTTCAGTACGACTATTGAGTAATATAAGAAAGTTTTATCATTAGGTCGTCCTTTATTCGAGGAGCTAGGACAACCATTGTAAAATTGCATTTTTAGACATTTTATGTTTTCTAATAGAAATCACATTATTAAAACCTATGCTTAGCTTATAAAAACTGAATGAATGCATGGCTGATGATATGATAAGGATGACTATCTAATAATTTCAAATCCTACTTAGCAAATTCAGTTTTTTTAAATAAGGTTCGGCAATGTCATTGTATGACATATTGTACATTTTTAGAATCAGAATTGGAAACTATTCACCTGAGCAAGAATTCAATGTGGCCACAAAAAAAAATATACGGTTGATGATTGAGAAAAAGAGATGAGACGTCATATTTAAATTTCAATTGAGCCATCTCGTAGAGGAGGAAAAGTTACTTTTTATTTTAAAATCATTTCTCAAATAAATTCGTCAAAAAATAAAAAAGATTTTGTTGAAATTGGGTTTCTTTTATCGCCGGATATACTCGATATTGCGAATTCTTAATCGCTTAAATGCCCAATTTTGCCCTCAATCGACTACGTATTTCTTACCGTTTCCGAGGTCTCTATGTAGAATTTGGAACAAACAAACGTACAACACCCCTTTACGCGTCAAGCATTGAATAGGCAGACCCTATGCCAGGTCACGTCTCTGTGCCTCCTGAACAACTTCCTGTAAGCTCTGCGTCTATTTGATGCAGATGACGTAACTTTTCTCATTATATTAAAGACAAGCAAACTCTCCTGAAAGAGACTGCTGTTTTTTATTTGCTCACAACTTTTATATGCCGGACGTCTAAATTGGGTTTTACATAATGTCTTGTGTTCGTGTCTTCTCCATTATAATCGGAAAACTATATTTTTGCGAAAAAGTACAGTTTCGTATTATATGTTGCTGTTGCATTACTTTCTGAGCTAGATCGTTCATATTTTCACTACCTACACTTTCCGTTTTATTCAGTTTATTGCGAGTTACCACCTTTATAACAGGGAGTAATTTTGGGATACAAAAGTCAAATGTACCAACAATGAATATGAAATTTTTCAAGTGATTGTAATCCGCCCCTGTGATGCTTACATATGAAGTTTTAGTAACAGTAACAAATTCTTCAAATAATGCAAACCTTTGCACTTGAAAATGAAGCCCCCCAACCTGCTTTTTGGAGGGTTTAAGCTAGCAAGCTCCAAAATTATGAGTTAAAGAACTTGTTCATGAATGGACGATTCTCATCAAGAGGCTCAACATTATCCTCGAAATTATCAAAAACAAAGAATGTTTAATTTGAATATTGGATCTGAAGTTGAAAATATAGGCCGAGCTAGAATGATTTTAGGTTCCATAATAATTAAGTAAATATCGAAGTTACCGTCGGTGGCCATTGTAGAAATGAAGATGGCCTTTAAGGCTGAAAAAGCCAAGTGTAGGACGCTTGTATAAGCACAAATGTAAGATCAATGTCAGCCTAGGCTCTAGAATGATCTGGTTATACAAATATGTAAGTGCAATATTGATATCACTTCCATAGATTTGTCACCCCCGTGGATTTCTCCCACGGAAGGTAATCCATGTAGGTGATACTTTCAAAACAAACTTCGGTTTTTAAATTAACTCTTTACTCAAAATATCTAGGTGAGAATATGGGCGGAATCACCTATGATTCCAAATCACTTGTAAACACGTAATTGGGTAACACTATTTTGTATTATATCCATAAAAGTGACATTTGCTTGCCAATTTTGAAAAACCCGAACTTTTCGCCTTACCGCTCCGACATTATTTTCGGACCATCGGTCACTTATCGATGATGAATACGCCCAATCGGAACTCCTATAAACGGTTTTCATGAATTACAGCAGTATCCAATATGTTTATCCACGATGGTAATTGTTACATGTTACATAAACCTTAAAAAATAGTATTGACTCGTTCCTGCACCAATGATAAATGACTGCATAATTTAGCTGGATGCCTTATATTTGTATATATGTATCCAGAAATCTGTTATTTGGTTTTTTATATAGAAGAAATAACATAGGAGGAACTGCACAGGACAAGAAAGTGACATTTTCGATACTTTTCTATTTGTAACATGGACGTATGCTTTGATACTATAAAACTATTAAAAAACATCAAATTATAGACTAGTTTGAACAAATATTATACAGGAATTGGATACACAGTAAGCTGCAGTGTTTTTTTCTCGGTAGACGGGCACAAACTTCATTCAAGAAAATAATAATTACACGAATTTGAGCGTAAAAGAAGCAGTTGAATAACTGATTATCAGAACGTTATACGGTTTGTTCGTACAGTGGTCGGTGACTTATCTGCTACTGTGTCTGGGATCCGGCCGTGTGAATTCCGTCTATATAGTGTAGCAGAATAAACGGAATTTGTGTGGCGGGACCTCGGACATGAACACTGGTAGGTTGACGACAGCTGTTCGAACACAGCTTTTGTCTGTGATATCATTCCAATTATCTTAGAACGATCTATTTGTATTTGAACATGTAATCATGAATGGCATACTCCATTAAGGAATCTTGGAATCTGTCAATTTCTTTCAATGGGATGCTCCAATTTCTATTGCGCACTCAGAGAGGCACTTCTAAAAGAGGATATTAACATAACATACTATGTCGGGTTTAAGCCCAGAGACAAGAAATCACGAGGATTTAAAGCAATCAATAGAAAACTTTCTGAAAACCAGGCTGTCTCTAGAGGCAGATACTCAGTCCACCCAAAAAATAAAAGAGAACCTCTATGTGGCAGAGTTGCAGAGTTTTGATGCTAAAATGAAAGCCAAAGATAAGGTACATAAACAGTGATTTGACAAAAAATGAGATGATGATTCAAATCCATATAAAAGACAGAGCTAAACCGGAGAGAACAAAAGGAAATACAGTCAAAATCGGTTATATTAACTTGCTGATTAGTGGAGAAAAATGGAGATGGGATAAAAAAGACAATCTGTTGAAACCAGACACATTGATACAAAAAAACTACTAATGTATAGAGAAAAGGATAGCTTGGAGACGACAGAAAATGTGGCTATGACAATGGAACAGGTAAGGAACAGGAATAAAAATAACGAGAGAAATCAGACGTTAAGTATGTATGAATTTAAAGAATAGCAAATAAGAATTGCAACTTGGAATGTCAAAAGTATCTACGAAGCTGGTTCACCGAAAAACTTAGACAACAGAATGATCGTATATAAATTACCCCTTCTAGCTCTTCAAGAAACGAAACTTGAAGAAACAGGAATATCACAGCGAAAATTTCGTATTTTGTAATAGCGGTGGTGCAAATAGACTTTTTGGGACAGGATTTCTAATAAACGTAAAGCTAAAAGACACGATACTAGAATTTAAACGTATATCGGAAAGATTGTGTTGGCTACGCCTGAGAGGAAAGTATAGGAAAGTAACAATGATCAATGTACATGCCCCAAGTGAAGACAAAGATATGGATATCAAAACAGACTTTTATCAACAGTTAGATGACGTCTACCAAAATACGATATCAAAATAATATTAGGAGGCTGCAATGCAAAAGTTGGACGTGAAGCCACTTATCGAAACGTTACAGGAGGGAAAAGCAAACATGAACTTTCAAATGAAAATGGCAAACTCCTGATTAACTTTGCAATTGAACAAAATTTCAAAATAATGAGCACTTATTTTGGCAGAAAAGATATTCACAAGCATGGATCTCACCAGATGGTAATACTATCAATCAAATTGACCACGTACTGATCGAAAACAAACATGCCTGCAATATACACAATGTTAGAAGTTACCGGGGTGCAGATAGTGATACTTGTCACTTTAGGTTAGTAGCTGCTATGAAACAAGAAATCCCGAAGGAACAGTTAGAGAGACAGAAGCTAGAAAATACGACAGTTATATAGCATCTTGAACAAGCAATAACGACAGGACTGCAGAACACACCAGTTGTGCAGGATGTTAATGAAGAATGGAACCATATCCAAGCAATAATCACTTATGTAGCAGAACAGATGATGAGGAAAACGAGTACTAGAAAAAACAAAGAGTGGATCGATGAGGACTGTAAATGGGAATTGGAACAAAGACAGAAAGCTAAAATACAAATGGATGCACCTAGAACAGCAGAGTCAATGAAAAGATACGAGCAAGCCAAACGAAAAGTGAAAGAGTTGTGTAAAAAGAAAAAGCGTGAATACTGGGAAATAAGTATGAAGGTGATAGAAGGACACACGATCAACAAAAACATTAGGAACTTTTACCAGGATGTAAGAAGAAGCAAAATGGGTAGTCAAAGGTATTCTTGGTTTTATAAAGACAAAGATGGGTCATTAATATTGGTGACACGCCAGGGAAATTAGAAAGGTGGGCCGAACATTTTGAGGAACTGTTAAATCTAATACGAAGAGGAAATGAACACGGAAACACCACCACTAATCGAAGATGAATACCAATGACAAATAGACGAACCAACGGATATGGAAATAGAGGAAACAATAGGAAGATTAAAACACAATAAGAGTCCAAGGGAAAATGGAATCACAGCAGTAATAATGAAAGCAAGATTTACACAAGCGACTTGCAAGGCTGATCTCGTATATCGAATCAAGAAGAACTACAAAATGAATGGAAAAACGCCGTAATATGTCCAATACACAAGAAACGTGATAAAAGTTAATGTGAAAACTATAGAGGCATTGCATTGTTAGAAACTGCATAATAAGATACTAGCATTTCAACAGAGACAGATTGAGAATATATAAAAATGAGGTTATAGGTGAATATCAAGGGGATTTTAGAAGGGGCAGGTCCACAATAGACCAAATATTCACAATGAAACAGCTGTTCTACAATAGCTATGAACAAAATCTTGGTTTACTTACAAGCATTACTTATTGATTTCAAGCAAGCGTATGATTCCATTGACAGAGAAAAATTATATGAAGCTATGAGACTGCTAGGAATACCAAGTAGACTGATAAGGTTAGTCAAAGTGACAATAAACGGGACAATGAACAAAGTCACATTGGAAGGGAAAACATCTAGAACTCTTGGTGTAACGAGAGGCCTGAGACAAGGGGATCCGCTATCTACAACATTGTTTAACTTTACGCTGGAAGCTATTTTACGTGATTGTGGTATACAAACCAACGGAGTTGCTTACTATAGAAAACATCAGTTGATTGCTTACGCCGATGATATAGCAATAATAATCACATCCAAGGCAGAACTTGAAAAGACGTTTAGAAGGTAGAAGAAACTGCCAAACGTTTCGGGCTTCATATAAATGAAGACAAAACAAAATACCTAGAAATGAGAGGAAACGACGAAGGAAAGTTAACTATAAACTATAAAAAGTAGTTGTAGAGAATACTGTTTCGAGAAGGTGAATGAATTTGGTCACAATAACAAATAAAGCAGAAGAAGATTTAGAAATTGATTAAAAAATAGCAAAAGGGAGTAAAGCAACGGGAGCTTTAAGCAAGATGATAATATCACGGTGGATATCAAGGAAAACAAAGGAAAGGATATATAAATCGGTTATACAAGCATCAGTACTTTACGGCACTGAAGCCAGACAAAACGTACAGAAATTAGAACGCTGAGAAAGAAAAATGTTACTCAAAATGTATGGGGGCACAAAAAACAACGATGGTACATGGAAAATGCAAACTAATAAAGAACTGATGGAGATGTATAAACAACCCTGTATAATACAAAAAACCCGAGCTCAAAGAGTGCGCTGGCTAGGACACGTTTACAAAATGCCACCTTATAGCAATGCCAAAAAAGTTTTGTTTGGAGGAGAAGGCAGTAGAAGAAGAAGTTGAAGACCGAAGAAGAAATGGCTGGAAAGTGTCAAAGAGGATATACGAAGAGTAGGCATAGCAGACTGGGAGGAGAAGAACAAAAACAGAAAACTGTGGAAAGAAGTTGTCAAAGAGATAGAAAGCCATGGGCTTTCAGGCCTGAAGCGCTGAATTTTATATATATAATAATTTTATATATATATATATATGTATATATATCAAAAAATAGGAAAATAATGGGCAAAATCCGCAAAAGAAGAAAGTGGATCGAGCCAGAAAATAGGATAGTCAACCCGAGCGATACGTATTTCTGCTGGTTGGCTTCATCAGGCCCGAAAGAATGCACATATGCAACTACAAAAGTAGATACACATGCTCATATATCCGGATACAGGTGTAACCCGAGGAAACAAAGATGAAGAGGGAAAAAATATATATATATATAATTATATAGTATATCGTTTTAATATCGAGTTTTTGAGTTATAAGCAATGCATTGTACAAAAACGTTTTGAAAGACAATCTAAGAACCAGCTTTCGTTCGTCCGACCACAGACGGCCAACCATGGACAGGTATTTCATGCTAATTGGCAATTCCTCAGTATGGTGCGAGCTTCGTTTCGGTGGACAATGAACGAAAATTGAGCTACTCCACTCAGAGTGTAAAGTTCATCGAACTAATACGGCACAAGTTGCGATCTCTATTACCGGAATTGATAGGTGCGAAAGTGCAACCAGCAAGCTGTATGTTGAAACTGTTCGCATTCTCAGCCGAGTCACCACTGTGGCCGCTAGATGCCGGCGATTCTGGCGCTATAGAGATACGGTCTACTTGCCAAAGAGCAAACTATATAGTAATGTATAATCTATGAAACAGGGATCACATTATCCCAAATTCCATTAAAAAAATATCGCAAGATAGCGGCTTCGCGCTGTCGATGTCTCTTTTAGGTTAAAATATAGTATTTATTCATGCATCAATTTTATCACTTCTAATGGTACGATTCCACCAAAATAGTGTTCAGCACATTTGTTTACAAACATTTTGTGTGAAACTCCAGCATTGAATGTGCTCACTGGTATCGAATTTATCTTCCGTGTCCACCGGCAAAGCAGTGCATAACTTTTGTAAGCGTACAGTGTAGCACACTTGTGCACGAACATGTTTACCAAGCAAAGTTCTCACTAACTTCAGTTCTTAATATGGATGGGCGGGAATACGTAGTGTTTTGTGCTGCAGCTTGTGTTTTAATAGGTAGTCTGCTTAAACAGAAACGAAGAAGAAAACCACGATGTTGGGTGACGCCTTTTCTGCAGCGATGGAATGAAGAAACGAATAGATTTGTAGAAGAAATAAAAGTTCCCTTAAGTGGATTTAAAATTTTACTCGTATATCATGTGAAGGTTTTGAGTTGCTGATCAATGCACTTAGTCCTCATATTGCAAAGCAAGACACCAACTACAGAAAATGTGTCCCTGTTTCAATAAGGCTTATTTATAGCTTTTATTGCCCAACAGATAATATTCCATTTATAGGCCAAGATCTTAAATTAGAAATATTAGAAAAGCCTAACTTATAAAACTATCTAAGGCGCTCCCGCAGAACACAATTTAGCTCCGAAATAGAACATAAAAATATGTCACAAAACTTACAAATACTATTATAATTCAAACACATTACCCTTTCAGGTGATTTCAAAATCAAATTTGTGTTAGCACGACTGCAAAAGAAAGTAACATTAGATCTTGAAACAATATAAAATAACAAATAATATATCTGAAAACCCAGAACCTGAAGATTCTGAATCCGCTTTTTTCTTCTTTTCTCTTTGGTACTGAGCCAAAATAATGTTCCATTTTCTCATTACCTCAGTCGAGTCACAATTGAAACTTTGAGCCAAATCTTGAGTGGCGTCGTGTTTTTTGTTTCTGTTTTTATAATCATGGTGACTGTAATCCCATAGAAGAGGATAAGTTTCAATTGCTTGAATAAATTTTATAATCCTATCATTCGTCCAGTCCATTTTAAATTTCGTAAAAGAAGTGCGCGTACAAACAAATGTTTTCAGTCCAGGAGCGGAAGCAATACTGAGTTCACGGACAAGTATGTACCCGAAGACGCGAGTCCACTGCTTGCATGTGCTCGCGCACAAAGTAACTGATGTGCGCGAACGTTTCCGAAATTTTTGCGCACAATTTGCTATTGTTTGCGTGAGTGAGTCGACCAGAAGAAACATTTGTGCTGTACACTGTGCATTAGAGTGCCGCACAGTTCAGCACACTGGTGGAATCGCATCTTTAGAGTGCCTTTTTAACAAATAATAATGGATGAGGGTCCTTTTGGAAAGCACTGTATGTATACCCCCTGTGGGAGGTAAACATAGGACACTGAATCTGTGAGTATAGCTTACATATTTTCAGCTTTGCTGTGTATCTCGTACTCGTATACAGGGTGTCCCAGAAGTCAACGTCAAGCCGAAACCGGGTGATAGGCAAAGTCATAACAGCTATCAGAAAAATATTTAAAAAAATTTTATGTATGTGTTTTGAAAATTATAGGTATTTGAAAAAGATATAGAAATTTCACACCCTACGGCAGTCTGTCAACTCCTGTTACTACAAATATTAACTTTTTTCGGATTTTATTTTTACAATGTAATGATGAATAATGCATCTTCAAACTGGTGTCTCAACCTTACTGCCAACTTTTCTCGTTCAGGAAAAATTGCCACTTATTTCCCAACCAAGTATTCCAAAGTAAAACTTTGCTCAACGTTAACTGGCTGTACTGGAAAAAAATGTACTACGAGAGTTTGGCAAGTAACCTTAAAAGTAGGCGCATTTAATAACTATTCCAAAATGGTATAACACTTAGAAGATTACTCGTTAACTTATGCACAATTTTTATTTGAAAAAAATTGATGAAAATTTTTCAAAATTTTCTAATTAAACAGCGATTATGAAAACGCACAAGGACCCTTAAGGATAACTTGCACAACAGTGGGCGTCAAAATGCTGCTGATGATGATTTAACTTTACAGCAAATGCTCAAACTGTTTTCCTTCAGCCGCAATACACGCTCGACATCTTCTTAAAAAAGATCGGGTTATTAAACGAGCGAATCCACGATTATTAACAAACTCAGCTGCTTCCAATAGTCTTTGCCGTAGCTCAGCTACATTTTGAATCGGCTTGAAATACACTTTTTCTTTTACAGTTCCCCAGTAAAAAAATCTAAAGGATTCAAATCAGGTGATCGGGCTGGCCACGGTATTGTACCAGACCGACCGCCTTATCCATCTGCCTGGAAAGTTTTGATCGAGATACTCTCTCACTGAGAGTGCATAGTGCGCTGGGCAGCCATCATGCTGAAACCACATGTCCCTGTAAATACTCAGTGGCACGTCCACCAATAAATTTTGTACATGATTTTTCAAAAAATCCAAATAAACTTCAGCAGTCAAAGTCTCTGGGAACTCAAACGGACCGATTATTTTCCATTTAAAATTCCTGTCCAATGGTTTATCTTGAAGCGATATTGAGATTTATCTTCTCTCATCAAATGTGGGTTTGCTACGTGCCACTCGTGTAAGTTATGCAGGTTCATGTACCCATCTTTCTTAAATGTGGTCTCATCCGACCATAACATTTTTTCAAAGAACTGTGGATCTTTCCTGTGTCTTTCTAACATTGTGCGACAAAAAGCAACTCGGGGCTCATAATCCCGGGGCAGGAGAGGTTGAACACGCTGTATGTGGTATGGATGAAGCACATCACTTACTTGCACACTTTGATACCGATCAGTACTCCTTCGTTTACTGCGCATCTTTACATGTTCGTGCTTGTTGATTTCGTACTGTTACTAATTTTGGATTCGTGAACTGGACTGTTGATCGCTTGTGATTTGGATTTGGACTTTTTAATTGCTCTTCAAAACAACATTTGCTTTCCTTAGACTATCTTTGATAGTGTGATTGTGCAGTGCCGCTATGTCCGTGTACACCGTACAAGAATATGCTAACATGCACCTCATTTATGGGGAATGCAGATGCAACGCTAGTGCTGCAGCGAGACTTTACTGTGAGAGTTACCCGAATGCAGCTCGTCATCCAGATCATCGAGTGTTCACAAATGTGCACCGCTTACTGTTCTCAGAGGGCCAACTACCAAACCAATCACACGGTGAGGGAAGATCTTTCCTTCCTTACGAAGACGTGGTGCTAGGAGCTGTCGAAGAAGACCCGAGTACTACAGTGCGTGCAATAGAACTAAAAACAGGTGTGCCCAAAAGTACAGCCCATAGAATCTTGCAAAAAAACGTGCTCGATCCATACCACGTACAGCGTGTTCAAGCTCTTCTGCCCCGGGATTATGAGCCCCGAGTTGCTTTTTGTCGCACAATGTTAGAAAGACGCAGGGAAGATCCACGGTTCTTTGAAAAAATTTTATGGTCAGATGAGATCCACATTTAAGAAAGATGGGTACATGAACCTGCATAACTTACACGAGTGGCACGTAGCAAACCCACATTTGATGAGAGAAGTTAAATCTCAATATCGCTTCAAGATAAACCATTGGACAGGAATTTTAAATGGTAAAATAATCGGTCCGTTTGAGTTCCCAGAGACTTTGACTGCTGAGGTTTATTTAGGTTTTTTGCAAAATCATTTAGAAAATTTATTGGAGGACGTGCCACTGAGTATTTACAGCGACATGTGGTTTCAGCATGACGGCTGCCCAGCGCACTATGCACTCTCAGTGAGAGAGTATCTCGATCAAAACTTTCCAGGCAGATGGATAGGGCGGTCTGGTACAATACCGTGGCCAGTTAGATTTTTTTTACTGGGGAACTGTAAAAGAAAAAGTGTATTTCAAGCCGATTCAAAATGTAGCTGAGCTACGGCAAAGACTATTGGAAGCAGCTGAGTTTGTTAATAACCGTGGATTCGCTCGTTTAATAACCCGATCTTTTTTAAGAAGATGTCGAGCGTGTATTGCGGCTGACGGAAAACAGTTTGAGCATTTGCTGTAAAGGTAAATCATCATCAGCAGCATTTTGACGCCCACTGTTGTGCAAACAGTTATCCTTAAGGGTCCTTGTGCGTTTTCATAATCGCTGTTTAATTAGGAAATTTTGAAAAATTTTCATCAGTTTTTCTTCAAATAAAGTTGTGCATAAGTTAACGAGTAATCTTCTAAGTGTTATACCATTTTGGAATCCTTATTAAATGCGCCAACTTTTAAGGTTACTTGCCAAACTCTCGTAGTACATTTTTTTCCAGTACAGCCAGTTAAAGTTGAGCAAAGTTTTACTTTGAAATACTTGGTTGGAAATAAGTGTCAATTTTTCCTGAACGAGAAAAGTTGGCAGTAAGGTTGAGACACCAGTTTGAAGATGCATTATTCATCATTACATTGTAAAAATAAAATCCAAAAAAAGTTAATATTTGTAGTAACAGGAGTTGACAGACTGCCGTAGGGTGTAAAATTTCTATATTTTTTTCAAAGACCTATAAGTTTCAAAACACATACATGAAATTTTTTTAAATATTTTTCTGATAGCTGTTATGACTTTGCCTATCACCCGGTTTCGGCTTGACGTCGACTTCTGGGACACCCTGTATATTCAGCGCTGACTGTTGATTACTAAATCTATTAGGTACAGTGTAAATGTTATTGACGCACAAGTTAAATTAAATGCACATTTTATCAAAATAGGTAAATTCGTCAATTTTGTGAATTTCCTCCACTAATTAGCATACCAATCACGAGGTGATAGATAATTATACAACATATAATATAATAAAGACCGTATCATTATTGCATCGTATTCAGCTTAAGTCATTTGATCCAACATGATAATTCATTTGAAGCAGAATCTAGGTGTTTGGTTCAAAAATTATTTTTTCTTTTCGGCACTTATTACAAGTACTTATAACATCTTCATCTACTTACCCTGCGATACGCTCTCTATATAGTGTTTTGGTAGACTTGGTGCTGGAAATACATAAAAGTGAGTAATGTTTCTAGAGGTAGCGGTACGTGATATAATACTGATATACATACATACAAACCTTATGTAACTGAATGTGATAAAAAAATTAAAACTGAACTTTATTGGTAGGTATTCTCAGTTGATTAGACTAAAGATAATATTATCGTATACTTACTTACACATTCGAGTCAAACCGATTCGAGTTCTAGATAGAATATTAGTGGAGACTATTCTTAAGCTTGTATCATTTTTAGGTAACGGTAGAAATGGACGTATTTGTATTTCTTCCGAAGCTATTATTTTATTATGGTTGAGTAATAAATCGAAAATAGAGATCTGGGTGGTGTACTCAAATATTTTTGTATGCTACGAGGGATGTCTTTTAAGTTTTGCATATAGAAACATAGTAGGCCGCGCGGATCGAACGTCAGTACTGAATCTTAACCTCACTCTTTAGTAAACTTAAAAGTTTCACAACAATTCGTGCAGTGTTCTCACTACAGTAAATTTTTAAGTATCACCAAGTCATTAGAAAAATTGAACTCAACCGAGAAAATTTTCGCGCCATAATTTATTACAACTTTCAGAGACAATTATCGCAACAAGAATGCCTTGCTGTGTTACTGTCTGTTTTCGGCAACGAAGCGCCACATCAGTCGTCAATTTCCCGTTGGTATGGAGAATTCAAACGTGGACGGGTGAGTCTTAGCGACGATCCCAGGGTGGGTGCACCAAAAACGGCATTCACCCAGGAAAACGTCGATGCTGTGCGCAAACTCATCATTGAAGATAGACATGTGACATATCGCGAGATTGAGGCGTCCTTGAAGATTTCAAAGACCTCAATTCAAAAAAATTTACATGAAGAATTAGGAGTAAGAAAATTAGTTTCTTGTTGGATACCCCACCTGTTGACTGAAGAGCAGAAAGCAGCCACGGTTAATTGGTGTCAAAAAACTCTTGACCGTTTCAATTCCGGAAACTCAAAAAAGCATAGAGCATTATTAGTGGTGATGAATCGTGAATTTACTGTTATGAACCAGAAAATAAACGACAGTCGGCTGTTTGGGTGTTCCAAGGTAAAGAAAAGGCAACCAAAGCCATCGGTTCTCGAAGTGTTTCGAAAAAGATGGTCGAGACATTTGTGTCAAAAGCGGGTCATATTGCAACAATTTCTTTTGATGAGCAAAGAACTGTTACTGCGGATTAGTATACTACCATTTGTTTGCCAAAAGTCATCATCGAGCTTCGAAAAATCAACCCGAAAGAAGAATCATCCTCCACCAAGAAAACGCAAGCTCGGACACAGCCCAAAAGACAAGGCAGTATTTAACGGAAGAAAACGTGGAATTATTGGACCATCCTGCATATAGTCCTAACGATTTCTTTACTTTCCCGAAAATTAAAAACAGACTGCGTGGTCAAAGGTTCCAGTCACCAGAAGAAACAGTTGACGCATTCAAAAATGCCGTTTTGGATCTGCCAGCAAACGAGTGGAATAAGTGCTTCGAAAATTGGTTCGAGCGCATGCAAATGTGTATTAATCTTCGTGGAGAATACTTCGAAAAACAATAAAGTCATTTAAAACTACCTACCGTGTTGTTTTATTTCCATATGCAAAACTTGAAAGACATCCCTCGTAGTAACAGGGTATTATATCTAGTCGTTGCCAAAGTTCCTCTTGCATAGTGACGTGGTCAGGAAAACTTTGCTTTTGTTAGTTGTATCATAAGGTGAATAAAATTTATAACAGGAATATGATTTTTAAGAAGAATTGAACGGAATCGTAGAATGTTTGATTGCATGGACGGGTGATCCGTTTTCAGGATTTTGGACCACATTGTTTGAGCAAATCAGTGTAGAAATGTTTATGACCATCATGTGCAGCTCGGTGAACGCTCATGTCAACGTATGGGAAACATATCCACCTGCATGATTTTAAGCAGTCTAACCTCTATATACGTGTAGTGTTCAAACTTCAGACACAACATTGTAACAAAGTGTAAGGGGAAAAGTTAGGATATCCAATTTTGCTGATGCTCTTTGGGGAGGAGGTCCACATCCTACATCCCCAGAACGTTACACTCGAATGAATAAATGGGAAATGGAAGGAAAAGAAAATCAGTTTCCTAGCTTACTTTCGTTATTTTTCGACCGGGTCGGTACGAGCCCCAATAAACAATGTGTGTCCACCGCAAATAGCTGAAAAAGAATTATTCGGAAAAATTTTGCCTTGAAAAACATTTGAGTCAAGTAGGTTGACTATGCACTTCGGAATACATTTCTCTATCAGTTTTAAAATCAAATGTGCAAATGGAAGTCTATGACGTGTGAAATATGTCTAGTGAGTGTGTAGAATTATCAGGGTAGGAATCTACAGGTAACAAGAAATTGAGATATGCCTCCCCCACCCCCTACAACCCCCAATCCCAACTTTTAACCTTAGCAGAAGTTCTTCTGAAAATGATTAGGTGCCTCTGAAATGTCAAAAGACGAAGTTGAAGAGGCTTTTATTTTTTTTTGTTTTTCACCCCTAGCCACTACTGGATCAATTTCCAAAATCTACAAAGATTTTACACCCTACGCCAAAATTGGCGGGGAGGCAATACCTCGTAACCGCCTAGAACTTGAGAACTACCGCTCGGATTTTGACGAATTTTTCACACTATGATACCAAGAATAGAAAAGCTTTATACTTTTTGAAAATCGGTTTAGTGGTGTCAGGGTTGGGGACAAAAACAAAAATAACATATTTAGTATTATTAGTTAAAGATGTTCTATCATTAAGAAGCTTCTGATCCCGATAACAACGGGAAAAATGGATGTCAAAAATCGATGCATAATGTCCAAATATCGGCGCGATTTTTTTTAATATCGAAGCAGCCGCGCAGGCAGAAGCTAAATGCCGGAACACCGCGGCTGCTATGATGATCCCAACGAAATTTTGTTAATACGATTTTTAAACTGCCTAAGGTTAGTAGAACTGGAAAAAGCTTCCTCTTGTAGATTGTTCCATGTTTATGTATGTAATGTATACTACTCGCACATCCAGCATCGGAAATGGAAGGACCTCTGAAGAAGCTTGCCACTCGTGCTAGCGAAACGAAATTCCAACCGACGACGGCCTTTAGACCCGAATCAAGACAGCAGTTTAACTGTCTATTGCTGTTTTTAGTAGAAGTGTTTTATCAAGAAATTATACTAGAAATGTGTCGTAAGGCGCATTTATGAAGCAGGCTTTTAAAAAATGTCTTGGCACATTAAAACGATAATTGCATAGGCATACAAGTATACCTAGCCACCCCTTGAACAGTAACATCAGTGTGCAACCAGTTAATTTTAATATTAGACTAAACAATGAATAGTTAGATGGAGTTGGGAGAAAAAGGATTTGAATACATAATAATATATACTAAATAGCATACAAAAATTTATTGCACATTTTACCTCTAAAACTTGAAATACATATATTTGAAAATAAAAATCATTCTAGATCTGAAGCCTTGGAACTCCCACTGTCATCAAGATTTACGATTGAAGGGGCAACGTGAGTATCAATGATACCGTCCAATTCCCACATTTTAGGTTCGACCTTTTCTTTTACATGCTGATACATTTTCCGACTTATTCGGTGTTATTCTTTGTATAGCATCATGAAAAATATTTTTAAGGTCAGAAAATTTAAAACATTTATTTTCTGCTGTAACATATTTTTTCGTGTCTGCCCAAATGAGTTCAATCGGATTAAGCTCACAATGGTAACGAGGCAGTCGTAAAACGGTTTTATTTTGTTTTTTGGCCATTTCATCAATTATGTTCTGGTTATATCTACTTTTATGCGTCTTGACAATTTGTAACAATTCTGCCTCAACCGTTGTATCATCATAATCAATCTTTTTATTTTTAAGCCATCCTTCAATTTCTGATTTTTTTGTTGATGTTGTTGGAATTTTCTCTAATTTTCTCGTGTGGAATGAAGCATTATCTAATACTATAACCGAATTATCTTCAAGCTTCGGTAGGATATTTGAGGACCAACTTTCGAATGAGGCTCCATCCATTTCTTCATGGTAGACTCCCGTTTCTTTGGATTCAAATCCCATAAAGCATCGGACACAAATCCATCTTCATTACCGACGTGTCAAATTACCCATCGCTCAAATTTTCCTATAAATAATTCACTTTACACTTCACACTTTAAAACCGCTCCTATTGAAAGCATTAAAAACCCAACAACATGATTGCTTGATTTCTTATCTCGATATAGTTTAAGCATGTACAAAAACAAAAATAAAATATAACTTTTGTTGAAATTCCTCGTCTTACAAGTATTGAAAAATATGTAGGTATCAGCTTTGCAAACAATGTCTTGAACACTTGAGTCACTCCTTCCTTGCATTTCGTATTTATAAATGTTAAATAAAACCTTTTAGCTCTTTTTTTAGGCAGTGTCCAGCTTATATCAACAACTTCATCAGCTGTATCCGTATCAGAAATTTTGAGTTCTACGAAATTAAACTGACAAGTCTAATAAATAAGCTCACAGTGATACCAGTATAAATCTGATGCCAACACGGTACTGTACGGCCACCCTCTTTTTTTTCATTGGTTTTGTGTAAGGGCTCGACCTATTCTGCCCAATAATAGTTGTGCTCCCCCTCTCTTTAAATACATCAGTGTACTGATCACGCAATAATCAAGCGATGATCACTGTTTTGGTTTAGTCTCCTTCTTCGATACATACATAATGTAACAAGTTGGCTACGCCACTGGGAGCTTGCAATTGGAATGCAGCTTCGGTACAATGTCGACGAAAGATAAAATTGTCGATTCATGGATTCTTCTCATCTACAGAATTGAAAATTGGTAAAGGTAGTGGACCCGAGTAGCCATACTCTACCAGATGCACTTAAAATCGTATAAAAACTTTTATTCATTCTATGCAACAATATGAAGAAAATCTATCACACAGATGTACCATACTCAAGTATGCCAGAATCAACATTTTATGGAAATACGATTCAAATAAACATTCCATTTTACAGCCTTGAAAGGAGGGAGATAAGTTTTCGTGAGATCCCATTTTACCGAGTCCAAGATTCTTCATCCGCTCCCAGCGCATACAACATATTTGATCGTCTTTTTTCGCCTGTTTCTGAAAAGCATTTTTATCAGTTTTGGTGAAGTTTGTCAAGTGCCTACTCGTAAAGTTGAAAAATCCACAAAAAATAAATTATCTGCACTGCTAATTGACGTATCTCGAAACTTTTCAGGAAATGCATTCCAACTATAGGGCTTTACGGTGGTAGTTGCGTTGGACCTCAGCTGATCTCAGATGTCTAATGTGTTGCATATCCATGCATGTGCCAAGTTTAAATGAGATTAATCGCTGTATTTTGCTGAGATTATATAACATATTTAGATAGACTCTTTATCAAAATCTTGACAGTTTTATCAGATCTTTCAATTTCCATAAGAAACAACCTCATAAGGCTAGGGAATTAGAACGTAACTGTAAATTTGGAAAAATTCTCTGCTCGAATGTTGAATCTCTGATTTCATTTCATAAAATAAAATTATGTGTATCTGAAACTGATCATACGGAAGTCAACAAGTCCTAAAATGTTACTACAAAGGTGAGGGGTGATTAATCAACTTGAGACAACTTTTTGAAATATTCAGCTTGAAATCTGATGAAAGAAACACCTCTGGAGCAGGAATTACTGCTACGGACAAAAGCCACAGCTCCCCCATTCTTTCTCAGATTGGAGTACACCTCATAATATTGGAAGCTAAGATGGTTAATCGGTGCAGACTCTGAGATTTTTGTCTCCTCCAAGGCAACATGGCGGCTTGATTGGATTGCAAGTAGTGATGAACAGCATCAATGTTGCTGAAGTTCGTGAAACAAATTTTATCCTCGATGTTATTCCCTCGGGACCACTCTCTACGCAGACATTCCGAGAGTGGAGTGAGCTTATGTCCGGAATCCTTAGTACTCGAGGGATCCATCATCATCAATTTCTTCGTTGGGGAAGATGACCGACTGCGTAGCTTAAGTGTGGAAACATGCGGACATTCATAAGATACCCTGGGAAAAGCTAGCGGTGGTACCGCCTCGGTCGCCTTCTTGTTGCATGATATTGGTTTTAAATAGACCTAAGTGGCTTGTTGACGGACTTGTACCGCCACCGAGCAATCGGTACTGGGGTATTTTCCTTAACACGTGTACAGTCACTTTAACGGAAAGAAGTTGTATACTAAATACAACAACTTCTGGAACAAGCATTTGCCGCGGCCCCGCTCACTAGGGGTAACATCCTGTAGAAGAAATAAACTCTATGAATGACATTCAGACAAACATCAGCTTAATAATTTGCATACTCGTATTATCTCTCTACACAACACTTAGGGAATTATTGTTACAGCATAATGGAAATTTGAATAGTAATTAGCGCTGAAATCAATGATGTCACCACAATAAACGTAACAGACATAATTTATAATTGGGGGCGCAATGCCAGCAACATGTTCTGGAATGAAATAACACGTAGATACATGCAGATACAACACTAATAAATGGAGTTCAATCTTTGTGATCACTTGATTATACTTATTAGTCCGGCACCTGTTAACAGTTGCCCTAGTTTCCTGCAAAAAATTCTGCATTATACCAGAGGACTAGAAATTTGCTCATAAGAAAGATCGCAAACTGACACAAAGCTTATAGCCTTTGCTGTAAGTAATCGGCAAGGTGATGAAGAAGTGCATCTAAAATATACTCAGTGATTAGAAGTGCCGTATGGTCTTCGAAAACATCAACCAACTGAAAAAAATCATGGCGTACATCCATCGTACATTGAACAGCTATGCGGAGTAAAATTCTGCCATAAGGCGAGGCTCAAGTCATAGATCCTTGTCTGTGTCTTGTGTTGTATCCTTCACAAAAAAACATAATATTTTAATTTTTGAATATTGTTTCCGGCACGTACAAGAACAGTTAGGAGTTCTCTTCGATCAAAAAATGTCTTTTTCGGCCCATATGGATACCGTTGCCTCCTCTGCTAATAAAACTGTGGGGTTCATCATGAGGAAAGTTCTGCCTCAGTCCTTAAAGTCCTATATACAAGTTAGGCGTGCAGCAAGTAAGAGTATGGTGCCTTAATTTGACACTTACACTGTGCAACACATATTGGCAAGCCCGAGCGTGCTCAGAGAGAATTTTTGAAATATCTACATTCTAAGAGTATACAGTATATAGATGTATTGAGTAAGCGAGGATTTGATTACTCTTTGCTGCTTATTGAAGCAAATTTTACATATTAGAACACAATGTGTTTTTTTGGCAACAGCCTTTTTGTACAAACCAGTTCACGGGAATATGTGTGAGTTTTTATTAGGTAAAATTCCCTCTACCGTAACCCAGCATAACAATAGAAATTCGAGAGTATTTTATTGTGAATGTGCTGGAACCAACATTTATATAAAAATACCTGTTGCATTTGTAACAATTTTAACTTCACAGATCGCAGCTGTGACATTAAGTTCTTTCCTCTCCCGCTTGTTTACAAATCAATGTTGCAGATCACATTTAATATGTAAATTTTTCAACTATTTTTTGTTTGTTTCCTAATTGTTAATTTTTATCTAACATTAGTTGCTTTTTTCTTCCTATGTAGAACAAAACGTTCGGTTGGTTTTAAGCATTTCCTGTTTTGGGTGCGGATGTCCCTTTTGAAAATAAGTATCTATCTATCTACCCCGTGTTCTGGATTGGGATGAGATGACTAGGAGAAAAATAGCAATCCGCTCCGGCAACCAGGCGGCAATCAAAGCACTTAGTGCCTGCAAAGTTACTTCGAGCCTTACAATTTAGGGAGAATCTATACATCTCCATCGGGTACCTAAGCTGATATAAGGGCCTAGAGGTAAAGCTAGACATATTTCCTTATCTCTGCTAAGATTGCTGGTAGGGCAGTTATCTGGCCGCCACACGTTGAGATGCCACCTGCTCGAAGATCCCAAGTGTGCACGCTGCAGAGTTGAGGAGGTGACATCGGCGCGTGTGCTGGGTCGCTGTGAGGCTCTGAATTATACAGGCGGGATATATAGGTGTCCAACATTTTGAATCCTCAGAACGTCAAGAAATTGGAGCGCAAGGCCATAAACGACTTCGCCAGGAAGGCGGCGATCAAGACGTATAGGAACCCGAAGGAGGCTAGCATGTGACCTATGGGTCAGCAGCTCGTGGTTACCGGAATGCATCCAGTTCTAGTTTGTCTTTTCACCCCACAATGTCAACGTGGATACTCCTCAAGGATCGGCGCTGAGTCGATCACAATTTCTGTTTCAGGTTAATGACCTGCATAGAGGTATTTAAACAAGAGCACAGAAAAGCAGAAATGGACCCAATTTTTGAGGTGTTATGAAAAATAAAACATGAACTTTAATAATATGTGCCATTATTGAAATGTATTCCCTTAAAGCAAAAATTTCAGATATAAATAGAGACAGAGACATATAACAACCCACTGAATATAATAATATTAATACACATAAAGTACTAAGCAAACCTACTAGAACACATTTTCTACTATTTAAGTGACGCAAGGAAGCGGTCATTTCAGTGGCAATTCATCTTCCATAGAAATCTGACCACAAATTTAGCTCTCAAAGTAAGCACATCCAGCCACGAAACTTTGACAGCTTTTAGCGTCTGCCGTTATCGCTTGTACCGTACATTGAAATTGTAGGATCAAAGAGCTGCTTCGATTGCATTACTTGCCTGTTTTCCCATCAAAGGGTTTTAGGGTAAACATAGTAAGAACCGGAAACCTCTTGACACGTGAGTCGTTTGAAGTTTCAGAGACCACTTTACACCTACAGCTACTGAGAGGGGCACATTTTATGCACACTTGCAGATTGTAAGAGAAGTTTGAAGTTTCAAGTGATGGTCTTTAAACTTTTCTTGAGATAAACTGAATATTCCAAGGAATAGGCAATTTCCTTTACAAAAAGTTCAACAAAACTTTTTTCATTGCTATCGTTAAGAACTGATTGCTACGGTAATTGTTAGATTAAATGAACTTACCTTGAGTGAAGTTCTATCTTAATTACATGCAATCTTATGCGGGTCCAAATCATGTTACCAAAAATCTAATTAGCCACTTTAGGAAAATTTAGTGGAAATCGTGACCAGAAAGAAACTGAGAATTTAAGCGCTAAAGAACAGAAACCTTACGAGGTCTGTTCCCTCGAAACTCATCCACAGAAGTGATTACCTAAAAAAGGTAGCTTGACTGCTATGCTTAAATTTTCTATGGAACTCGTAATGGATTTTGTGTTTCCCAAATAGATCAATATGCCTCTTACAGGACAGATTGCCTGTTCAGAGTGGAAAACGGTAATATTAGTCTGGCTAGCATTAAATGGTCCAGTGAAATCAGCAGTATTGCATTTTGCGTAAGTTGTTCATAATTAATGCCGTCATTGAGTAGTTTACAAATTAGTTGAGAACTAGTTGAGTGCCCCATCCTTATAGTTAGGGTCACAGGTTCTATGCACTTCTTTCTTTCATCTCCAGAATGTTTTGTGAGCTCTCCTTCAACAATATGACCCAACGCAGCTATATAAGCGCTTGAAGTAATTATACTTTGATCATAATGAGGCGCCAAAAGTTTAGCACTAAAGTTAAGGTAGGTATAAGCGAACTAATTCTCCTAGCCTAACACAGCTGCGACTTAAGAATGGAGTCCGCGTCTACCGCTTAGTACGTAAATTTCCCTCTGGGATGCTGCCTCGTTGGAGGCTTTGTAAGGTACCGTCCGGCCACCAGGGAGAAATGGGTGTGACCTGTCACATTCTGTGTTATCCTGTGATGCCAATAGGACTGTATCAGGTTTTATACGACTCAAGATTATCTTTCCAAGGAATCATCGTTGAATGGTCATTTTATTTCTTTTGGGCGCATTAGAGATGCGATGTCTACTTTCTTATTTTCCACTGAACTAATGTACCTATATGGTATTCATGTCCTGCCCTTTTCAAAAATTCAAGTATACCCTCATCGTTTGCAAACGCCAAAAAAAAGAAATTGATTTCATAGCTGACTATGCACGGTGGTTTTCGCATAAGGCGACTGCTCTAGCCATTTTTCAACACTGTCGTACGTATTGTAGTAGTATTATAGCGAACTGTCAAAAGTCCGCGGTTCCCCAGTGTAACATCGTATTGTAGTGAGCTGTCATAAGCTCATAATGTATAAATATTGAGAAATCATGACTTGCATTCATAAATTGTGCTTTACAGCAATGCAGCAGTGACGTCAGTGTCGAGCGAAAGGGAAATGCACATGAACGAGAGGGTTCGATTTCTGTCAATCGGCGCTCCCTCGCAGTCTTTTGAGACGTTTCTCGTTTGACGAACAGCTTCGATCACCTCTGTCACTCTTGCTGTGTAGAAATTTCTCATGTCTGTCCAGTATTTCGCAGTCACTATACACGACCACTGTGGTATGCACGTGTGGATAATTGGACGCACAAACAAAGAATGAGAGCTCCAGCGACTGGACGAGGGGACAAGGTTACAAGAATGTCGCCCTTTTACTTCCAACGCCACTGGGCGAGGAAGCATTTTAATCTCGGAACATGTTGAAAATGATAATGAGTGTTTCGGATGTATGTGACATGTACATCACGAAAACTCATGTCCCTAGTTTTCGTCAGTTTATCGGGCGTATCATTGGCCGTGTATAACTTGAAAAGTACCGCCCGTATTTTGATAAAATTTTAACAAAAATTCACTACTATGCCAAGGACAAACGTTTTTGAAAATCAGCCCAGTCGCGGTGGAGAAAAACGCCAACAACTGAAAAGATAGAAATCGCTTTTGATACATTTTTACGGATAAAATAGTGACGGGTCGGAATTTTAAGGAGGTGGTGGAGGTTGGGGGACAACTTTTCTATGTTAGTACAGGGTGCGCCATCTTTTATGTCGGTATGTAAACATGAAATAGCTTTGAAAACGAAAAACTGATTTCTATATATCGGGTTTTTGAACAGAACATCTATCAAGTGGCCACCTTTATTGGCCAAAACAGAATGTGTCCGTTTTGCTGCGTTTTCCATTACTTTTTCGAGCAGCTCTGGTGGCATAGCGGCGATTGCGGTACGAATGTTTGCCTTGAGTTCTTCAGTGCTCTGGGGCTTGCTGGCGTACCTACACTTGATTTTTCAAATAACCCCACAAGAAGAAGTTCCGTGGGGTCAAATCTGGAGATCTGGATGGCCAGTCAATGTCACCTTTTTTTGACATCAGACGTCTAGGGAATTTTCATTACAGAAACTGTATTGTTTAATTTTCAGTGTGGCATGGCGCACCGTCTTGTTGACACCAGTAACCATCAAAACCTTTTTTGACATAATGAGCCAACATCCACCGACATCGATTTCCATCTACCGTTTCGTTTTCGTTGAAGAAAAATGACCCAATGATGGTTTTGGCGCAAACGCCGACCCAAACAGTCACTTTACGGTCATGCAACGGCATTTCCAACCATAAGACATATTGCAGACACCATAGATTTCCCCGTACATTTGCTCTTAAAACAATTTTGAACATTCGGATTGCCTATCGGTCACACATGCTCTGCGCCACGTGGTTATTTTATGACTATTGCATCTTTGGTACTTTCCAAGTGATTATCAAACATTATTGCCAAGCAATTTTGTGCCGTAGCTCCAAACAAACGGGACTTTCGTGACGAAAGTCCAAAAAGTCATTGCTGGTTCTGACAAAACCTACGTCGAAGTGTACAGTCAATCTACTGGATGTAATTTTTTTATTCGACCCCGATCGGTTAATACGACTAATTTATTTACGAACCAGGCCAGCAAATAATTGCGAGCGTCATTATACAAAAGCCGGATGTTTAACCATCATTATAAATGCGTTTAATCAGTTATCTCGCAAACTACCAGTCTGATTTAAAAATGTGATAGGATCATTTTTGTCAAGAATTAAATTCACCATCATGTTATTATCATGCTATTTTACCACACGTTCAACAGTGTTACGATAAATTTGAAGTCAAAATTACACGTAATTATATTTTCGCTTATAATTAATGAAATGATACTACAAATTATAGAGGCTTTTATCACCTTTTATTTAGATGAAAATTTGCAAAAAGCATTTTGCATTTTTCTAACAATTGGTATCAGACATTCCCGCATCACATACGCTGTCCACGTATCAGCATACAATTATTTCGCTTGATGATTGCTTCATCATCATTATGTATGATCAAGAATATAATTTTAAAGTTACTAAAATTTTTATAATAATAATAATATTTATTTGTTGTCCCATTACTACTTATATCACGTAGATAGTAATAATAAGCACTACAATTTTGGGTCATTAGTTTAGCTGTTGTACACGAGATTATAAAATTGATAGTTTACGAGCTAAATACTTAAACGTGTTTACCAAAGTGGCTTCTAAAGCAATATTAACTTAAAAAAGTATATTGTGCTTATTGAAAATCGTTCACACGTCAAGATTTTTTTTTTCATAGACAAAGTGAGAAACCTGGTGGAAATTATGGCAGTTCCATTCTGGGCAGCAATATGATAAATAATCAAAGTTGCTTCGGAATTGGTGTACTAACATTTTGAACTTAAAACATTACGTTAAACATTAGGTATATCTTTAGTCCTTATATAGGGTGCTTCATTCGAAATTTATCCAGGGTAGAATATATTTGACTCAAATATAAGCTTTAATATATTACGTCTTTAGGGACAAGAAGTTTAATACTAATGTACTGAAAAAAGTAGTTAATAATTCTTTTACACGTGATACCTGTTTTGTGTACCTAAACCATGATGACTAAAAACAGGGGGGTACATTTATAGAGTGGGGGTAAAGCCAAAAGAATCGATATGTGAATGTGAAATCTATTTCAAGTTGTGTGCATGTGGTTACCCCTCCTGTTTTGAGTTTTCATGTCATAAACCTGCTTTATTTTAAATAAAAGTTACAAAAATGAACTACGGAAGTCACTGCTGTGGAGGTAGATCACTTTAGTATATAAATAGTTGTATATATGACATTCCATCATATATAAAGAAAAGATAGTGAGAAATGTTAGCATATATAGCTTCACAACTATTGTTACTCGTACGTTATACTTGCAAGTAAGTTGCCATGCAATATGTTGAGTCTAATACCATGTGGTCGTCAAGCATACAAACGCATGCTATTTTTTTTCATAGACCAAGCACTTCTTGAACAGATATCAACTGAGAAGAGGTCAAAGAATAATAATCCAGATCTTTCCGTACCACTTTTCCATGTTTTGATCCCTTCCCCTATTAAGTAATTACAATAAGAAGTGTTTTGCTCTGACCATTTCTCGGATCATTCTGAACAAGGGTTACCTCAGTAAATTTTCTCCAAATTAAGTCGCTTACTACCTGTAAGCCACTTGATGTCTGAAAAATCCTTGAAATTGACATCCTCAAAGATTAAAACCAGGTTAAATCAAAATTTTTGATCTTGCCAAGTATCTATATTTACGCTATTCAATACCCTCAAGAATACTTCAAGAACAATTTATTTTAAAGCGATTTTTAATTTAGTTAGACCAAAATTGGTGAGCTTTTGATTTGATCAATGCTGGTCTATCAGACTAGCTTAGAAATCGCTTTATAATACATTAATTTTAAATTACTTTGCATGGTCTTATAGAGCAAGGTTTTGTCTCTAATTTAGATATTTGGTAGCATCAAAAATGTTGATTTTCAACCGATTTTGCATTCATTTTTAACTTTTTTCATAGATTAAATGACTTATAGCTCAAAAACAACTAACTGTAGAAAAGAGTTACCAAGGAGATTTCTTATTCAGGGTCATCCAAGAAACCAGAAAAGATAGTCGGAGCGTAAAAAGCTTTCTGTAATTACTCAAGATGGGAGGGAATAAAAAAGATCTACCAAAACGTGGACTCTGGACCTCTTCTCAGTTGGTACCTGTTCAAAAAGTGCGGTTTTTACATTTTGCAAGCTCAATTCCATCCAGCGCCTCCAAAACAAGCAAAACGCAGGAGTATCAGAAATGTCTTTGCATATTATAACTGGATCTATTCAAACTGATCAAACTGACAGCAATGGTTAGCCTGTACTCTGTAAATCCAAAGCGTCTACTTCAAACTAAAATCTCCATTCCATTCAATCAACAGATGGTTGACTGTTCAGTTCGTTCTCACGGTATTTCAGATTGTGACCCATGTATCTTTGTTTAACGTTTCGGACTTATAGTCAATTTCTGTATAATGAATGACTTTTGTTAGTTTGATCAATTCCAAAGGAAACAGCTATTGATATAATATGCCTATTTATTGATGAAAGAGTCGAATTAGCATCAAGTTGATGCCATAGGTGTACTATATATGTATAAAGACGTTGTGATTACTATATAACAAAGCACCATCACTGAAAGCAAAAATGATCAATTGTGTAGGATCAACAATTCTTGCATGTAGTAATGTTACTGTCTCAAAACGTTCTTTCCCATGTTCAAAAGATGACCTCGTACCTATCAAAAACATATATTCAATGATAAAGTTGTATAAGTGTATATCTACAATTATTTTTTCTTTTTCCAAGCAAATATGTGTAAGGATATTAAACTTTTCTTCTGGACAACCAAAGGTGCGCGCCCATTGAGGTAGGGGAATGCGAAGAGAAAAAATGCGAAGCTATTCCCCTGGCTTCCTTTTCTAATACTAGCAAGCGCACTAAAGTGACGCAAAGGAAAGCCATGTGCTATGTTTTACCTGAGCAAATGACAAATATGCCCACGGTTTCCTTCGCGTCGGATCCCCTCAGTGAGTGTACAGCTTAAGTATTGTATTTACGATATGTGAATCAAAGCTACAAGTCTATACACCGTTCTGTGCATTTCTTCTGTATATACTAGAGGTATGAAATCTTTCTATAGGCCTAAAAATGTCCTTTTCTGTGGACCAAATTAACATGATAGCTAAGCAAGAACCTACGTGTGTGTAGATTAGAGTAGAGTATCAATTTATATAAATAATTTACTTGTTACCTCCATTTCGTTGAAGTTTTTATTGAAATATTATGATTTCGGTTATGATTGATAGTAGAAAAAGTGATACTTACCTTACATAGTTTGTGGGTGGTACAATAACAAAAGTCTGAAGCACTTTACTGTTCAACTACTGCAAGTTAATAGTTGCACTATTTTGATATACTTTCTCTTCTACAACTAACTGTGGATATGCAGATTAGATAATATTTTTTTCAATTAATCACTGCCTTCTACGAAATGGATACTTTCACAGTAATGTATAGCCAAAAGTTAATATGTGCCAACTTTATTCAAGGAATTATACATGTATCTACTTCATTTGTGAAAAATATGTATACTTTTATTAGTGTTCAAACTTTTTAATAAATATTTGAGAAACATCTGCGGCTCGCATCATCTTTTCTATATCCATCCAATATTTATTCTGGACTTTCCAGGACTGCAGGTTTGTAAAGTAGAAGACAAGGAACGAACAGGGTAATCCTAAACAAGATTCTGAAAACATAACTATGTCGCTACTTGTCTCCTTCTCATCGGGTTTGTGGAGTCATGAAAAATTCAGCCACTACTCTCAACAAAACAAATCACTGCATCGTGGTAGTGACTAGCAAAAAACACTAGCACGGTTGTTTTAAGAAATGGTGAATGGTCTTTGGACCTTTAAAAATGGTGAAAGAGTCTAACATACAGGTATGTGTTCCTTTCACTTCCGCCACGAGGTGCCACGAGCAATGATTTTGCCAAAGACCTAATATTCGGACACCCTTTTTGCTGAAGCGTCAAATATTCAGCCTCCGAATATTCGGTACCAATTTTCATTTGTATCTGATCATTCACTCTGCGCCAAAACAATCATGAGCACTTAATCACCGATTCTATTCACCTGTGTCTACCTGCGGTTTACTGCCGAACGGGAAAGCGTGAATTCGTCAATGTGATTTGAATATAGTATAGTTACAATCGATCTCTTTACAGTGCCAGTAAAAATGAAAAAAACAGTTGAATACACGACAGTTTTTAGGAGGATGGCTAAGAGTTTGCAAATTAGATTGACTGGATCAGACTGCAAAACGTTATGGATGATTGCCAGCATATGTAGAGCAGTACCCAAAGCTTGAAAAATTAGCAACAGAATATTTATCGTCGCTCAGTAGGAGACTGGGCTCTTTTCAGACATTTATGAGCGGAAGCAGAATCAGTTATCAATAAATGCAGAAAGAATATTGTAATGCACATCGTTGCTATTAGTTAAAATCTAATTTATTACCTTCGCTAGTTCATAACAGCACTTGTAACGAGTTTATTTCAAATGTATGACTAAGTAGTTCCGTTCTGACGACTACACGTTGTGCTTTCTGAAGATAGCTTATGTTCAAAGTTATAAATGACGAAAAACTGAGGAGAATTACGGGAAATCATCACCGCGCTCGCGTTGTGTGTAATTACTGTTAGCATGTATATGGTATGTACTTCGACAGTGTACAGTGAATATAATTATTTCTTATCTCTCTCATTTTCGCAATTCAGCAAATTTGTATATGTAAGGTCCAGACTGGATAAGAAAAAGTGGATGCGCAACTAATTTCTAACTTTGAATCTCGATTAAGTGTATTTGAGACAAGAATCCAATGGGATTATCATCAACACATACAACTTACAGCTTAGACCTCCAGTAGTACCATCTCTGCTGCAGATTTTACATCACATCAGAGCCAAACATTGATAACCTCATGACGGTTAGTCAACACGTACAACTACATACATCTTGTAAAAAAACCTCGTAATGTCAAAAAAAATAGTAAAATATCAAAAAAATCGATACAACGTCAAGATATACCTGTATGATACCCGCATGGCTCAAGTCATTTTTCGTAAAGTTTCTTCGGTTTCAACAATAATTCCTCAGTACTGTATAGGTATTCAATTAAGGATTAATGTCTTATTTCACTTGAGATTTATTCAATTTTCATCGACTTACGCTTCCGTTAATTCTTTACATACATCTTTCTTTTATTATAAAAAGTTTAGCAATAAGAATGCATTGAAGCAAAATTTAGATTTGGCTATTCCCTGCCCAATACGCCAAGATATTTTTCCGTTGATATGAACCAGACAATAGTATACGAAGAAATGGTAGCACAGCGAGATCGGATAATTTATTATTATTGTCGACCTCTGGAAATAGCACTGGGACAGACGCCAAGAATTTGACATGTTATTGGAAGTAAAATAGAATGCAGTAGAAAGAATACAATTTCAAGATAAGTTGGAACTGTGTTCCAACAGTAAGAAATCTACTTAGTAAGTGTGTTGTCGCCTATCTTTGATCCGGTATTCTTGCTCAATTCCTGATCCAAATTTCCTGCATAGCAGTATAGCGGTGATATAGGAGCGCTCCTATTTATCCAGCGGCGTGCAGAAAGCGGTAGAACAAACGAGGATGTACTTGAGGGATAGCGGATAGATCTCGCTGCTGCTCCGGAGGTCAGCTAGTAAAATTATTTCATCTTTGAATTGTCCTAGCGGCGCATACGCGCGGGGTAAGTCAGCGACAACTCATATGCGCAATAAATGAAGAATGAGGTATAGACAACCCACATATCTCTAACAGTTCTCATTGCATTGTTGCTCTAGCCTTTCCGACTCGAAGTCATTGCATGCTTTCAGAACCTAAATTAGAGCACAATATCTGTAAGAGATTTCATTTGACTACATTGTTGATTCAGGAAAATAATGGACATATTTATTACCAAATAGAGCAACTCGATTATGTAGACACAGAGTACATAAATACGCAAGTGAATAACTGGTCAGACTATACAATAACCAAGAGTTTTAACCCGAGATTTAGCCCCAAAAAAATACTCTCAAGTGTCGCACTGCTTCTATACAGGGTGACTTCGAAGTTGAGTCATTTATTTTAACAGTGAGTAGATCTGATCAAAAGAAATGTTCTTTTCCTTTACCATTTTTCTGGTAAAATTAAAGTAACAAAGTTATAGCCCTTTGGAAGTTTGAGTACCGCCCTGTCTCAATAATAATATTATGTGCTCGTGTTTGGCGACAACGGATATAATTCGCCTTATCGGTTCATCGCATCGGAAACAAAAAAGCGAAAGAATTTGGAACGATGCTTTTACAATTATTTCATTCAGTTGTATACAGTCAGTGTCAGTCTGTAGTGGATAGTGGTGTCTGTTGCGTGGCTCAAACGAAATAAAAAATGGCACATGTTTATGCGGATCGGTTTCCCAATCGAGTGCAACCAACCCCTCGTGCCTTTGTTAATGTAGTACAACGGGTTCGTAAATCATTTGACTTAAGACCTCACATATGGACGGCATGCCGGTGCTCTAAGACCTCACGATCAAATACAGGTCCGCACTGAAATACTTGTCGGGAGGATACTTTATAAAACAAGGTAATTTTTTTTTTTTTATTTTTACACACATATTTTGGTTTATCTTCCTTCTACAATCATTATCTGAAAATTAATGACTCAACTTCAAAGTCACCCTGTTTAAATATACAGTACTCTTCAACTGGTACTTATTTTTTGACAAGGTGAAATTGGCAAACTGCAATTCGGGTAATGAAGTGAGTGCATGCATGCTATACTATACGTATACTTTTAATTGAATGAGGCTTCAGGAGACACCCCATTTTAAAACTACTTATTATCTCGTTAATATCTACAGAGATTAGATTTACCATCTTCCAAGATGGTGTACTGCCGAGATGTCATAGACAAGCATTGTTGTACATTGAATTACATGTGTAACTCGACAACTAATCTGCTTAAAAGACTTTACAATTTTTTTAACGGTACATTCTGTAATTCGGATTCGGAATAAACCTTCCAAGAGAAGAAAATTGATTATAACATACTATAGCGTTTTGGTGGTTGTGGGAGACATGTACTTACTCCTAGCAGGTATATACACCAATCTTGCAACGTAACGGCTAGAAAAATTGTTGAGAATGTGTATATACGCGATAGGTGTAGACCGGGCTTCCGCGTTCCGCGATCCGCGCGCGTGCGCTGGCTGCTGTTGTTCTTCAACTGCTTCCCACGACCCTCGACTGACTCCTGACTGACTCTTTACGACTGACGGACTGACAGTATTCCACTGGTTCCTGGTGCGGCGCGCGTGGACACAGTATTGCCAGGTGGAGTTCGGTAGAATTATATGGAATTTTTCGGTAGTTTTTCGGTAGATTGAATACCGAAGAGTAAATGAAGGCATTTACTTAAAACAATTTCATTTACCTCAAAATATACTCCAAAACAGAAAGGCAAATCAAAAATAAACAGTTTATATCTCACTTTAGCTAACTAAAAATAAAATATTCTTAATAAAAAACAGAAAAAGTGTATAAAATAAAAAATGTGTAAGCTATACTGGATAATCATTCTTCCGATTCATTTTTGTATAGGTTTTTATCAGTCATAGTATCTACTAATTTTGCTTTGCCAAATGGTCCATCAGCAGGATTGGCAAATTATGCTCGGCCAAAAATGCGCACAAACGAATTTCTCCTGGAAATAAAATTATCTAAATAATCTCAAATCCTCTCAAATAGATTAATTAATTTTAGCTTCTTTAATATCATTTTCTAATTTGTTTGATGCACCTGCAACTGCAAATTACAACAGTTTTGGCTGTTTTGCTATGGTTTGCACTTTTTTATGAAATTGCCCAAGCGTGTTTTATAAGTGCATCTCTTCCACTTTTGATAAAGATATTAATCTTTATCACAGACCATGCATTTCGCATAATCGCGCCCTATATTGCTTTTTTAAGCCAGCCTTGGAAATCTAGCAATTCTTCCCAGTCTTTCTTATAATGTTGGGCACACGCACGCGAAAAAAAAAATGACTGCAAGACAGGCAATACTAATACTGGCCGAATTCGGAATTACTAAGTACACGAAATCATACAAATCGTACAATACAGATATGGACTTGTCACGAGCCGCTAGGCCTAGGCGATGTAACCAATTCATCGAGTATCATCGGTGATTCCCCAGATGCGAAGAATCAGCGTATGTGGCGCAGCAATGTCAGGCAAAGAGAATAAAAATATATCTGGTCTAGTACGAATAATAATAGTACTTTTGTCAGTCCTTTTATCGCTATGCATCAGAAATATTTCTCTTACATAGGGAACAAAAATTATTCAGTTGAAAGAAAAGTCCACTTTTAGTAGTATTAAAAAAAGTTGGCAGCAACATATTTATTAAGCAAAAGATACAGCACGGTTTTGCATTATTACGTCTTCTTTCACTTTCTAGACTGAGTTCGGGATAAGCAAGTTGCAATAAACGTATAGAAATACGTTTGTGTACAGAGGTTTTAAAATCGAAGATGTATAAAGGTGCAATTAGGTTAATTGAATTCTTCATGACTTATTTTTTTACTGTGTATAAGTCGTATACAACTCTAGCTACCGCACAGTCCTCCACCGCCATTCCTGAAAAATACAATTGTCATCTATGAAAACCTGATGAGAACGGAATATTGCGGTATATCATATTTATTAAAATCTCATATGATTTATTTTCATCAGAGATCATGACCAAATATTCAGATAATGAAATTTTTTTCGGCAACTTCACTGGAAGACAGCTGTACTCAAATGCTGATTTAAAATTCATACTAAACATCTAAAAGAATGCTTGATCATTGGCAAAACCATATGACTTCACTCTTCGTAGCTATATACAGGGTGATTCAGACAGACGTGGAAATATTTCCAGGGCATAAAGTAGATCAAAAAATAACACGAAAAGTTCAAATACATATGATTCTAAAACGCCCCCTTGCCGAGTTAGTTATTGTTGAAATTATAACTTTAAAACCGACAAGAAATATATACCTGAGGAGTGAATTAATTAAAGATGTGTACATATACATAGTACTGACACCATAGCCTGGGGTCTGAAGAAATTTTTTTTCTGCATCGTTGACTTTTCTTAACATCCATTGGATGTTTGGATAAAGCATTCAATTTTTCACGAATCGTCACTTACGAGGAATTATTGTTTTTCTTTTGAGAAAAATTGATTTAAATATTTGGGGTAAAATCCGCATATAAATCTTCAACCCATTCTACTTTAAGAATGCGCTGAAGATAGTGAAGTTTGAAATTGAAAATTGCATGTATTGTATTAGGAGAGCAATACTATCTCACTTTAGCGTTATTTACAAAATGTTCATGGTTTGTCCTGATTCAGTCTCATCAGTTGGGTAGAAATGTAAAGCAGCCTGGTAATGGGACCTTGTCGGATGTATGTTTGTAGGAAATTATTTCGTTATTCTTGATTGAACTTTCCATTCTAGAAGTAATTCTCTCTCTTCGGAACTTCATACATGAATAATAAGCTGGTATCTCAGCTTGCATAAAGTTTTTCAATTTAAATACTCCGTTGTTTGGTAGTAAGACAGTTTTGTTTGGCCAGCACAGCGTTTTGACTTAGTTCATTGCACAATTAACAACTCACAAGCGTAGAATTTGAAGCTCTTTTTGCGGTACCACACCGATGCGATATCTCAAAAACTTACCGATTCCGTTGAAGATAGTAATTCTATCGTTGGGACTGTTTTTTAAAGTTCCATTGATAACAGCACCTACTTCTCCTTTGAGGTTGTCTGCCACACTATCCAAACCAGCTATTTCAGCTTGTGATGTTTCTACGCTGTCGACGAAGAGGTCACCATTTCTATACACTTCTTTATCTAGTTCATTGAAATGATGTCTGTTGGCTCCTACCGCTGAATAAGACAGAAATGTTATTCACTTTTACTTGATATTCTTCAATTAGTGAAACACGTCCATCAATGGTATGTACCTAGATACGAACCATTTAAGTGCGCTCCTGGCTTGAGCCAGCTCAGTCGAACAATGGCAACGGGTGAATTGGTTGTAGTAACAATAACATCAGCACCTCTAACACAGCTCTCATTGTCTTCGTAGTACTTGAATGAATCTGTGTTGTACTTCTTGTTCAGCTCTTCTGCTAACGATCTGGCTGTTTCTTTAGTTCTATTCCAGAGACGAACCTAGTAAGTATAGTTTCAATAATTATTACTTGAGCCGATGTTTACCAGATAATTTAAAATCTGAGGTATGATCTAAATCAGTATGATCTGCTTGCGCTTAAAGGGTTACTTTAGAAAATGGTTAAATCATTTACACTTTGTAAAACATTCCTGTATAATAATGAAGATTCACATACTCGTATAAATGTTTGCCTTATACTTTGAAGTTGAGTCATTAATTTTCAGATAATGATTGTAGAAGGAAGATAAACCAAAATATGTGTGTAAAAATGAAAAAAAAATGAAAAAAAAATGTTACCTTGTTTTATAAAGTATCCTCCCGACAAGTATTTCAGTGCGGACCTGTATTTGATCGTGCGGTCTTGGAACACCAGCATATTCCCTCCCCTGTGAGGTCTTAAGTCACCTGATTCACGAGCCCTTTGTACTACATTAACAAAGGCACGAGGGGTTGGTTGCACTCGATTGGGAAACCGACTCCCCCCCCCCGTAAATAAGAATCATGTCCACAAGTTCAGCATTTTCGTAAACATGTGCCATTTTTGATTTCGTTTGAGCCACGCAACAGACACCACTATTCACTCACGCGTTACCGACTGACACTGACTGTATAACTGAATAAAATAATTGTAAAAACATCGTTCCAAATTCTTTCGCTTTTTTGTTTCCGATGCGATGAACCGATAAGGCGGATTATATCCGTTGTCGCCAAACACGAGCACATAATATTATTATTGAGACAGGGCGGTACTCAAACTTCCAAAGGGCTATAACTTTGTTACTTTAATTTTACCAGAAAAATGGTAAAGGAAAAAAACATTTCTTTTGATCAGATCTACTCACTGTTAAAATAAATGACTCAACTTCGAAGTCACCCATGTGAATAAAATCGGAAATTTTAATCCAAGACAACAAAAAAGAAAAGACCCTGCTAATATTATAAATGCGGCAGTGTGTATGTTTTGCTTTTCGCAAAAGCGGTCGAACCGATTTTAATGAATTTTATCACAGATTGCGAAAGTAAGACTAGGGTTTGAAATAGGCGGCCAAAGTGACTATTATTTTTTAAGTTAAGGATACAGATATGGATTTTTTATATGTATGGTATAATGTAAATGAACAGGTGCAAAAAAATTTTAGAAATTAAACCCGTAGGGGGTGAAGAAGGGGTTAAAATTCTTGAAGCTGAACAACACTGAATATTTCAAATCAACCCAGCCTAGAAGCAGGTGTATATTTTGACTATGATTTCATCTCTGAAATAAAAAATGTGAACAAAGAATTCCAGAAACTATATTCTTAAGATGGGGTAGGAGGTGGTTGAATATTTATACGAGGAACATTATCACTTTTCAGATCGCGAAAACTATTTTACCTATGAATATAAAATTCGAAAGAGATAGCTTACCGATAAGACACATCATCATCTAAGAACAACTTTTGTAGCATGGCTAGATTGAGGGGGGCTGAGGGCAGATATAATTATGTAGAAGTGAAAAGATGCTCACTAGTCACGAAACTTTTAAAACAATTTGACTTATGAACATGAAATTCTGTAGTGAACTAGCTGAAAACGGATCTTACGTGAGGGCTAGGTCAAGGAGGCCAAGGGCAAATATTTGTAAAAGCGAGAAGATTCACACAAAATTGACACGAAATCTCTTAACGTACCTATGTAACATATGAACATGGAATTTGGCAGAAGGGTAGCTTAGGAACAGGACATGTCAGCTAAGAATGGATTTCGCGGCAGGGCCAGATGAAATGGGGATAGAAACACCTAGAGGTTTGTACGAATATTTTTTTTTTGTACTTGTAACAGAGAATTTGGTAGTAAAGTAGTTTATATGCAATAAATGTCAGTTAAGAACGGATTTTGCAACAGGAACCATATTAAGGGAGTTAAAGCGAACCGACGAATTCTTTGGGATTTTTCTGCTAGATACCTGAAATTGGCAATAATGTGGTTCTTTAGAGTAGTTTGATCCACGAATGGATCTTGTGACATGGGAGAAAAATATTTTAAGGGCTACCTCAATTTCATACATATTTACCTCTTCTAACTGGAGACTACAGACAGGGATTTTTATAATGTAAAATTGGGTTACATCTATGGTAATTTTAAAAATTTGGTTATTTTAACAATTTTATGCGAATGAATTTGCGGGTAACAGGTAGTTAAAATATAACAGTCCTGCATTATATAGTCTAATAAAAGTGATTAAGTCCCGTATCATTAGTCGTCCCTACAATTGTAGGGCGCGTTTATGGCCTCCTTGATTGTCATACCCCTTTCTCTCCTTCAAAAATTTCTAGATTACACTTGTCCCGTGTCAGCTTCAGCGCTCTTCTATTGTGAAGATATGTTTTCTTTTTAAATTGTAGGAAATTTCAGGCTAATAAAACATGATAACTCAAAAGCAAGCACAATTTGATGCAAATAGATGTTTGTGACATAACCTCAAAATAGAGTTCTGACACGGAGAAGTAGAAAACTATGACAATCAAGGAGGCCATAAAGGCGCGCTATAATTGTAGGGACGACTGACGATATGGGCCTTAAAGTTTATTTTGCGTACCTTCATCATAAATTGTCAGCGAGGCTGAATTCAAAAATGGCTAGAATCCAGTAATACAACCACGGCAATGGAATTAATTCACCCATATTTATGTTCTATTGTCTTTACATTGAAATGGATATACCATGGACATCAAGTCTACAGGGTGTAAACGTTATGGTAGTCATTATGGAAATGGCTAATAGGCGGGGGGTCAAAACAAATCAAGAAGTTTCTATGACCCATGGTCCAAAAGTCAATAGATTTTTGTCTAAATGGCTTTATAGTTTACAACTTTAAGTGCTTTATATCGACCACAATCACCACAATCTTACTAATTTTTATAATCTAATCTAAAACGTTTTTAAATTGGGTAATAAACAAATAAATGACATTAAGTTTTTCTAAGTTAAGTCAAAATTTGTAGTCAGTAAGTAAGTAAGCAAGTTTCAATAAATTAAATATTTAAAACACACATGACAACAGCGCGTCGATCTTTCATCACTCTTATCGAACCGGCAATAGATCGCAAACGGTAACAGTGGTCAGTTATATTTCGCGTACGTCGACGTGTTTATTTACAATGTTCTCGAATTAAGAGTTCGCCGACATGTTGTTAGTTTACGGTGAAGCTCGTAAGAATACAAATCTTGCAGCTCAAATTTATCGCGACAGATTTCGTTTAATATCGTGGAAGTCAATGCAGATATCAGCACTCGGGAATTAGTCCTTAGAATCCTACGGGAAAATTTGCTTTATCCCTAGGATGTACAACGAGTGCAGGCCTTGTTACCAGAAGACTATCATCGCAGACTAACATTATGTCAGTGTTTTTTGCACAAAAACATTGTCCGGATTTTTTTAAAAACATTCTAGCGACGGACGAATGTACTTTTACGCGAGACGGGATATTGAATTTCCATAATACTCACACGTTGGCCCAAGAAAATCCTCATGCCATTCGTGAAGGTCATTTCCAACAACGTCTTAAAATAAATATTTGGGCGGATATTCTTGACGATCAGGTAATTGGCCCTTTCGAGTTACCCCCAAAGTTGTCAGGAGAAGGATACTTTAGCTTTCTAGCCAATAACCTACCAGAACTTTTGAAACAGACCTTAAACAACATGCCATTACAACGGAGACAGACTTTGTGGTTTCTTCATGACATTATTAGAGGCGTCATTCAGTATTTGAATGAACATTATCCAAATCGCTGGATCGGTCGAAATGCTCCTGATCCTCAAAAATGGCCAGCAAGATCTTCTGATCTCAATCTGATGGATTTCTGGTATTGGGGAGAACTCAAAGGGATGGTTTATGGGGCTGGTCCAACAACAACTGAAGCACAACTTCGCGAAAAAAATTTTAATGCGGTTGAAATAATAAATAGACAACTTCGAGGACCAGAGTAAGAAGAAACTGGGTTCGTCGTAATGAAGCTTGTGTGGAAAGTGGAGAACGACATTTTGAACTCCTTCTTTAAATACAAAAAAGTGCAGTGTGGGTTTTAGAAAGAAAAACAGTGTATGTATCATAATTGTGTTCCCTATTTATAAGTAGTTTTTTAATACGTTCAAAGAACTTTCACACACCAGGTGAAGCGCTGAGACAGTTAGTGGTAAGTCCGTTTTTTTTTATTATTTGCATTTTACGAGTACATTATCAAATAATGAAATAATGCCTAAGAGCCAAAAATAACAAACTTCTCAGATTTTATTTTACTTTAAAGTCGCTTTTCTCTAAAAAAATGTCGTTTTGACCACCATGTTATATAAAACTTTTTGCTTCCTTCAACTCCCTCTATCACTCATTTAAATAATGACTATCATAACGTGTACACCCTGTATAACTACATTATCAAGACCTAAGTTTATTCGAATAATTTTTATTAAAAATAAGGTACCTCCTGGAAATGGAAAAAATGCCTAAACATCTCAGCATGGATCTTTCCTTGGACTCCAGTTCCCAGAACAGCCAGTACTATACATGGCTTCGATTGGTTGACATATAAGTACTTAGTTGCAACAGCAGATGCAGCTGCAGTCCTTTGTGTAGTGATTTCTGTACCAGCAATTACCTGTAAACATTCCAATCATGCTAAGACTGTTGTTCAGTACTTCAATCGATCCCTTTATAAAACATATATTAGAATTTCCAACATATCTCATTTGTTTTTACTTCCCACGCCTACTGGCCTAGGTATTGTAATCGCGAGAAATTCCGAAAATGTTTTTTTGATGTTATATGACATGTAGATACTGCAAGAGAAACCATGTCACTCATTTCCGCCAGTCTGTCTGTCTGTCCGCTAATCCTTCGCCCATCTATACCTTGGAAAGTACATTAGCCCTCAAAGCAGAACGATAGAAAAATGTTTTCCACAAGAGTCCCTGCATGTGCTGACTTCAACTGACGTGGCCGTTTAGGCGCTCTGCCGCGTGTGACCCATCATGCATTCAGATACTGGGGATAGGCGACGCGACGTAGCCAGATGGGCTAATTGTACGGACCTGTTTGATGGACTTGATCCACTTAAGTTCTCTGTGATACATGTCGGTAACTAACTTTTTTCTTAGAGAGTCTAACATGAACATGTTGCTTTTGTCTGTCCAATCAAGATCAGCTAAATACAGCTATTTCGTACTTTTCGGTAGCTGATCAGCATGGCCTAGGCTTGGTTTCTGGGACAACGAACGAAAGCATAGCAACTATCCTCTATGCGTATATAAGGTCTTATTGCGATAAGGTCTAACTTGTGCTGGACTTAAATTTGAATAACCATCTCCACTAAATTTTTATTTTGTATTCCAGAATTTCTGTTTTGTATCTAAAATCACAAATAAGTCACCCAAGAGCTGCAAAAATATTCATTTATTTCTCTCAAGGCTCTCATCTTTCATTCTTTCAAATTTCTTGTTTATACTTCAAACAAGTTTATTGTGATGGAGCTGCGGATGGTTTGTTTCACAAAGGAACAGAAAGGGTCAGGCTTCTAACAAGCTTATAATGAAAATGGAAAAAGAGGTTGTTCTTCTGTGTCAATGATAATCAGGGGCGTAGCTATCGCCGTATCAGCCGTATCAATGATACAGGTTCCTCCAGCTTATAGAGGCCCCCACAAACGAAGAAACAAGTGTCTGACGTGTTTTTAACAATCTAAGGCAAGCTTTTAATCCGTACTTTGAATTAAAAATTCTCAAGCGCTGATCCTTAGATGATCTTTTATGCCTCAAGATTAAGACTGCAACAGCTGAAAGAAGCTTTTTGGAATAAGAAGTGATTAAAATATCCAACGACTTCTATAAAGCAACTTCTATCTATACTATCAACCATGCTGTTGTCTCTAGAGGCTGAAGATCCTGAAACACTAAAATCGTTTTTGGCTATGGAAGGTTTAATAAAAGAATGTTGCGGAAAAAATAGGGGAAGGTAGATTAATTCGGTACTGCCCAAGCATTCATCTATGCCTATTTTGAAATTTTATATGAGTCGAGTTAAGCATTGCTTATTCTCCCTATCGATGGTTGGCAATCCAACTTGAACCAACTGCCAGAGGAGCTGCAGCTCGGAAGATCTCGACCTAAGTTCCTCCGTACCAACACCGTCCATGAATTTCGTAGTGCTCCCACTGATCTTTTACCAACGATCTTGCCCTCTATGATACCATGTGTGTCAAAAGCCATGTGTTATGCGTAAATGAACTGTCAAAGGTATGCCATTTATAGTCATGGATTCGTTTACAACACAACAACCCATTTTGGTTATCCAAACTTATTACGAAAACTGTCGAAATATAAAAAATACTTTTCGCAAACTTCGCACTAGTTTTGAGGAAACTGGTTCAGCTGTAGGTCGTAGACTATACCAACATGCTCATCCAGCTCGTACTCGTGAAAACATAGCCGCAGTGAGTGAAAGTGTGCGAGAAGATCCAACCACCTCGACTAGGCACCGTTCGCAACAATTGGGAATTAGTGAGACCACTTTACGCCGGATTTTACCACATTGATTTGTACCTCCATCCATACAAAATCCAACTAACACAAGAATTGAAGCCGGCAGACCATCAACAGCGGCGTGTTTCTGTTAATTGGATGCTGGAAACAGAAGGCGGATTTTCGGCCAAAGTGCCCTTTTCTGATGAGGCTCATTTTCACCTCAATGGGTACGTAAATAAGCAAAATTGCAAATTCTGGGGGGCTTAAAATTCACACCAATATCATGAACAACCTCTCCATCCTGAAAAAGTGACTGTTTGGTGCGGATTAAGGGCTGGTGGCATCGTTGGACCATTCTTCTTTGAACATGCCGAAGAAAAGGCCATTACCGTCAAGGGGGAACGTTATCGCGACATGTTAACAGACTTTTTGTGGCCACAATTGGATCGTATTGGTGCCGACGATCTTTGGTTTAATCAAGACAAAGCAACGGGTCACACATCTCGCCAAACAATCGTCTTATTGCACACGAGATTTCAAGACCGCATAATTTCACGAATTTCAGATGTCAGTTGGCCCCCGAGATCATGCAATTTAACCCCTCTTGACTATTTTCTTTGGGGATTTTTGAAAGGAAAAGTGTATGTGAATGGTCTCCGGACAATTCAAGACCTAAAGCGCAATATTCGACTGAAATTGCGGCCATAGACCCGCCTGTAAACGAAGCCGCAGTGGTCACATGACTGATGTTATTTTCCATACATAAATGGCATAAACCAACCTTCATTTATCAATGAGCAAATTCGATTTCAGCTGGTAAAAAGCGTGTTGATTTTTCAAATAGAAAAAAAAGTAACGGACGACGCACACTGTACATGTTAAAGGCAATCCTTTTGTCCAACGACGAACTAAGAGTCCAGCTTTCAGCGCCGTATAAAAGCACAGAGAAAATGTAACATCACAGCAGGCGGATACGGAGTCTCAAACTCAGATACCGGCTAGTGAACAGTTGTTTCGATGTTATTTATTCGATGGAGATCTGTTTTGGTACTTTGGAGAAGACGACCAATTTTGTTTTGGCAATATTCAAGTGCAGACCCACATGTGAAGGGCTGCGAGGTTATTGGATAAGATCACCGTGTCGTCAGTCTTTTTAAGGAAGCAATAACGTTTGAGCTCTATAATGGTTTTGAATATGACCTAACCTGAGACAATCAGAAGTGATGATAGCAAATTTTCTAAATTTCTCAAAAAATTCTGACCTTTTCACAAAGATGTCCGAACACACGAAGTAGCTACTGTCCTCAAATAAATTTTTCAAAAAGTAAAGTTGAATTTAAATGATATAACATGTATAAAATGTAAAATTGAAAATATAAATGAACTTTAAAACCAAAAAAGTTCTGTCAATTTTATATGAGGGGTACTTTATATTGCAGCTTTTTTATTTATTTAACTCTATCCGTTTCCGATAAAGTAATAGGTGCGCGCTATTTAAGGGGAAAGGACGGAGGGAAACAAAACTCATCCCCTGGATTCCGTTACACATAATCAAATCGTCGCTTAAATGCAGAAGTATTATGTCACAAAATGCAAATTTTACAGGAGAGCTACGAGTATTTTTCGTGTTTGTGCCTTGCCTAACATTTCTGAGAAATTTTGGACATAGAATGTTTTACCGGAAAAAAAGTATGACAAGTCCGTGAAAGTGGACTTATATTTGTTGCTGACATTGGACTTACAGTAGTTCTCTAAGTGATCATCTGCTCTTATCATAGTTATGCAGCGAAATGACACGCCTTAAGCTATTACGCCAAATATCGTTCAAGACCTCTGCAGGCAGTGTAGGTGACTATGACCTACAATGTCGTGTTAAAATCTGAAAAATGTAGAATTTGGACATACAGTAGTTCTGCTTTCACTCGACGAAATGACAGCCCGCACACTGGAGCGAGGCGAAGTTAAGCGACCAGACACGTTTGACATGTGTAAATGTAAAATGTAGTCGCGGTTCCCTTCGCGTCGTTTCTCCTCAATGTGTGTGCAAGTTTTTGTAACCAGAATAAACTGTCTAAGTAGCTTACTGGAAAACTTACCGCTTTCATAATGCCAGTTGTTTCGTCCAGTATCATGATATTAGCATTTACTGAAGGTAAAGGATTTTCCAGTTTAGCATTATTAGGGAAGGATGTCACAATTTTACAACCTAAAGCACCAAACTGCTTGTCCTGCAAATATCCTGGCATGGTTCCCATTACGTTGCTGGTGTTTGGAATAAAGGTCATGATTCGTGGCTTTTGGACGATACGCCCGTCAGATACCCGTTGCATAGCTGCTTCCACTGCTTTGAATGTGTTTTCCCATGTTAAGATTTTCTTTACGGTACTTTCGTCTACGAAAAGCATCCTATATGTTTGATCTTCAGGAGTTCTGTATAAATGCAATAGTTTATTTAATAGTAGAAAGTTTTTCATCTACCAACTTCCATTCCATTCATAGGCTGTGATTTCATTCCACGGTTCCGCTAATATTTGAACATTTATGCATTATGGGTAGTCGTGAATCTCATTCTTAAGAATTGGGAAAGATGAAAATGGTATTTCCTATAAAATCTGCATTGCTGCTCTTCCCATATATCCTAAGTATTGTGGAGCAGCAAAATTCGATAAATTCGTTATGGTGAATACTGTAATATACAGGGTGTTCCTTAATGGTATGCGAATATTTAATTGTGTGAATCTACATTAAGAATTAATGTTAGTTGCTTTACAAACTATGGTCCAAAAATGTTTCCTTACAAAAACTCAGGGTGTTGAGGTTTTTGGAAAAATGGAGATTAATTAATATTTTTAGAACCGCTTCAGATATTTCACTGATATTTAGTACGTAGTGCAAGTTGACAAAGTTGCATATTTTTCGATGCAAAAATAATTTTTAGCTTTAACAGTGGCGTGCGTACGGGTATTGACTTCGATATTTTTTAAGAAAAAATGGTACGCCAATGATTCTTTGTCAAATAAAAATTACTTTTGAATTCTCCGTTCAATTTATAACAAATGATCTTTCCTCAACTGTTTCCTATCGATGCGCCATTTTTGAGTAAAAAAATACAAACCGTTCTATTGTCTAACTTGCAAAATTATACTAAGTGACATATAAATCCGAACACCCAGTTTAAATGGTTTTATTTTAATAAAATTTTGTATAAGTACTTAATGAAGCATAATAAGTAAATGATCAAAATTTCAAAATGATTGCACTGCTCTAAAGCCCTTTGACCTTTAATAATGTGTGGATGCACCCTGATGTGCTACGGATTCTCCAACGCGCCTAGGCATGCTTCTGATCAGGTGGTCAATGTCCTCCTGTGGTATCTCATTCCAGGCAACCACCAACTCCTCTCGAAGTGCTTCTAGTGTCTGAGGAGGACGTTGCAAATTGAGCAATCTCCTACCCATCATATCCCACACGTGCTCAATTGGGGATAAGTCGGGAGATCTTGGTGGCCATGGTAACAATGTGACATCATTATGTTGAAAGAAGTCTATTCTGACTCTTGCAACATGTGGTCGGGCATTATCTTGTTGGAAAGTTGGATCTGCCAGGGTGTTAAGATAGGGTAAAAGATAGGGTAAAAGATGGGGTTCTAGAACTTCGTGGATATAACGTTGCGCGTTCATGTTACCTCTGATGAAGATTAAAGGTGACTTGGAACCATAAGCTATAGCACCCCAAAGCATAACTCCAACAGTGTGATGAACATATCTTTCAACAAAAAACTGTGGATTCCTCCTTTCACCACGTCGCCTTCTAACCCTGGCACGACCATCGTGCATGCCTAAACAAAATCGAGACTCGTCACTAAAGACAATACTGTTCCATTCCTGATCCCAGAGTGACCGTTGTCTGCACCACTCAAGGCGATTACGTCGGTGTTCTCGAGTTAAAGGGAGGACCCAGTGTGGCCGGTATGAAAACAAGCCAGAACTTCTCATTCGTCGGTAAACACTCCGCATGCCAATAGGTCTTCCGTGTTCTGCAAACCATTCATTTGCAATGGACCTGGTAGTGGAGAAACGGTCCCTTAAGGCCAATAATCTTAGGCGGCGATCTTCACGGTCTGTTGTTCTACGGTGGCGTCCAGTGCCCCTTGCTCTTTGCGTACGGCCTTCTCGAAGCCATGCCTGACAACACCTAACCACAGTGTCTACACTTCTTTGCACTCTAACTGCAATTGCTCGAAAAGAAAGTCCAGCTTCCCGAAGTCCCACTATACGGCCCCTATCAAACTCACTAAGTTGACGAAATCGTACAGGTCTCCGTACTCTAGGCATCGTAACCGATCGTAAATGATGTCAAGAACCAAAATCCGCCAACGTTGATTCTTTACTGCAGCTGAAATATTCATTTTTAGAGCGTTAGTGAATTAAAAAAAAGCAGTATAAAAACCTTAATGTCTAACTGATAAGGCTGAAAATTTTTTCACTTGTTATTTACAGTAAGACAAATACATTCACCAACTTTTATTAAAATAAAACCATTTAAACTGGGTGTTCGGAGTTATATGTCACTTAGTATATTATTAATTTAATTGGAAAAATTGAACACATTAGGGGTAATGAACAACAACAACTGACAACATAAACATAACATTAAAACTAACGAAATGATTACAAACATTGTTGAAAATGGCCCCCTTCACTTAGTATGCATGCTTCCGCCCTCCTTCTCATGGAATTGCGCAATCGTTGAAATATCTCTGCAGTGTTTTTTATTCTATCCCAAGCTGGAACTATCCTTTCTGTTAATTCCTCTATAGTGTTAATGAGACTTGTGTACACTAATGTCTTAAGACATCCTCACAAAAAGAAATCTAAACTGTTGAGGTCTGGGGACCTTGGTGGCCATTCTTGGGGCCCACCGCGTCCAATCCAACGATTTGGATAAACAGTTTGTGAACAATTACGAACCGCTACACTTAAATGCGCTGATGCACCGTCATGCATGTACCACATATTGTTTCTTATTACTAAGTCTGTCCTTCAAGTCGTCCCGGCAAGAAGAATGGGCCAATAGAGTGGTTGCCAATAATTCCTGCCAGACGTTAACCGAAAATTGGTGTTGGAAATGGGTTTCGGTTACGGCAGAGGGATTTTCTTCTGCCCACAAATGATTATTGTGGAAATTCCGAATGGCATTTCGAGAAAAATTAACATCGTCCGTGAACAGAATTATTGACCCAAATTGCTGATTTTGTGTAATTTTTTAAAGATACTACTGACAAAAGGTCACACGCCTTGGAAAATCATTGGAAACTAATGCCTGTACTCTTAAAATATGGTAAAAATATAACAACAAATCCACTAAAATTCTCCAAATAATTTGATGGCAAATATTTAAGTGTCTGGCGATCTTCCTCGTACTCGCTGCAGGATGTTCTTTGCTTCCTCAATTTCGGGTGTTCTTACACTTAGAGGTGTACCTTCAAATGTTCCTTTTTGGTCAGACCCAGTTTCAACAAGACGACGATGAATATTAGAAAAGGGTCGACTATCTGGCAAAGCACGATCGGGATATCTCTGGTGATAAATCCGTCTGGCTTGCTCACCATTAAAGTCGGCAAGGCCATATACGTAATGCACTTCCGTCATTTCTGCATTTGAATAATTCACCATTATTAAGATTGTTAAAACTCAATAATGAAAACGATGTCACAGCGAACAGATTTGAATAACAGAGATTCGTCAGATGACATATTACAGAGCTACTAGATATTTATTGCTAAATTTAATTTTTCAATTATTACGTTAACTTTCTCGACAACAGAACGGTTTTTATTTTTTTTACTCAAAAATGGCGCATCGAAGGAAAATAATTCAAGAAAGATCATTTGTTTAAAATTGAACGGGGAATTTAAAAATAATTTTTATTTGGCAAAAATTCATGGGCGTACCATTTTTTTCTCAAAAAATATCGAAGTCAATACCCGTACGCACGCCACTGTTGTAGCTAAAAATTATTTTTGCATTGAAAAACATGCAGCTTTATTGACTTTTACTACGTACTAAGAATCAGTGAAATATCTGAAGCCGTTCTAAAGATATTAATTAATTTCCACTTGTTTCCTAAAACTTCAACACCCCGAGTTTTTGTAAGGAAACATTTTTGGACCATAGTTTATATAACGTTGATTTCTTATGAAGATTCACACCCTTAAATATTCGCATATCAAGAAGGAACACCCTGTATTTATGAACAAACCCGAAATCGAAATCAGATTCAAATAAAGCATCACATTACGGGTGAGGATTAAATCTCCTGCATTCTGAAATTAGAAATAGATGCAGGCATTTTGCAATTATATCAATGTACATCCAAAAGAAATATTATTTAAAAAATTTTGAATTGACATTTTTCAACTAAATTTATGATGAACTCATCAAAATCTAAGATACTGAGGGCGGGTAGTTGCAATAAATGTTACGGTTCATATTAGTATGTCATATCAAATGGAGTATGCTAATTATTAAGCTCATCAGTTGTAGATTTTTCCATTAATAAAATTATGTAATTTAATTTAAATATTAATATCTGTAACCCACAGCACAGTTAAAGGTGGTATAGAGATTTTGAGATAACATTACTCAAGCTCCTGCTTTCTACATTCAGCCGATGCACGCATCACCCCTGTATGTTCCTTATTTATTTTTTTTAATGAAAATTCAACCGTTTTCGGATTATAAAAGGAATTTATTTTATTTGGCTGTTCCACACTGTACGAATAACTAAGCCTGTCCTTCCTGAACTATACTTGACCTACTGCTCTATAAATCAGCAAAGACATGATAACAATGAGAGTAACGACCGATAAGAGAACTATGAAAATATAGTGTTTACTAATTATCAAGCTCGTATGTGCAATGAACAGTTGTTTGCAGTTTGACTGTAAATAAAGTATTTTCTACTCTACTCTCTTAACTTATCTTCGTCAATACAACTTATTTAGGTCTACAAACGTCCCCTAAGGGCGCTACGGTCTTTTAAAGGGGCTCCCCTGAAGATGGTTTTTCCTTAACATTTCCGAAACGTGTTGAGATAAAGACATAGAATTTGGTATTCTAGCCTGGTTTTTTATGCTGGACTCAAAAATATTAACAATTTTGGACAGGTTTGTTTGGAAGCGTATGTAACAGGGACGGACTCAGGTTATTTTAGCCCCAAAATCTTTGTGTGATTCTATTTTTGAAATTCAATTTTAGAATTTGAAAATCTATGGTTTTCTACATAAAAAAGGTACTTTTATTGAATATCGATAAATTGTGCCATTTTTGAATAAAATCAAACTAAAAAATTTGTCACATGATAGGAAATATACTGCGAATTTAAATGAATTGTTGAATAACTAGCCATGGCAACGAAACAACTAATGTAATAATTGGTAAATATTACATAAATACCTATTTCTATTGCAACACATTAATCAAAAACAAAAGAAATAATTTTTTTCTACGACCGAAATTGAAATTTGTTTAAAAAAGGAGACATACAGTTGGATATACTTCAAACTAGCTTTACAATAAGTGTTCAAATAAATTCCCATTTTCTTGGATGCAGAGTCTCGCTCGACGAACTAATGGGTGCGTAGCCCGAAAAGTGGAAATCCTTTTTCTTCTTATTTCGTTTGCAGCCTGAGGGATTCTTTGAAGTAAATCTTCTTGAGTATTTACTTCAGTCGGGTAAACTAGGTCTTTTAATGACCGCCAAAAATAGAAATCCAATGGATTTAGGTCAGGTGAACGTGGCGGCCACGCTGTAGGACCTCCTCGGCCTAACCACCTGTCTAGAAAATTGACATTCAACCAATTTCGAACATTGCGTAAAAAATATGCAGGGGCGCCATCATGTTGAAAAAACATATTTTCTTGAAACTGCTGATGCGCAGCCAATGGTATTATATCCATGAGCTCATTCTGGAGAAAGTTCAGATACACCTCTGAATTAAGACGATTGGGAGGTACACTAGGCCCAATTACTTGATCCCCAATTACTCCTGTCCATAAGTTCAATGAAAATCTATGTTGGAAATTTGTACGGCGAACAACTTTTGGATTTTCATCTGACCAGTGATGCATGCTATGGAAATTAAAAGCACCATTCCTAGTAAATACTGACTCATACGACCCTAATATTCTAGGAATAGTGTTTTCATTTGCTAATATCCACTGGCAAAACACGGTTCGTGGTAAAAAATCTGCCTCCGTTACATGCTGCACCCGTTTAAAATGATAAGGATGTAATCCTTGCTTTGTTGACATGCTTCCTATCTAAAATTATTATTTTTAGGATAACTATCAAATAGGTATTCATAAATTTTTCTTTCTATTGATCGAGGTATATCCATAATTTCTGAAACATTTCGTATACTTATTTGGGGATTATTTTCAAACATATTTAAAGCAATATCCATACGATGATTTCCAGTGGCCTTCCTGAGCCCTGCATGCGCTGAAAACTTCTATGGTTTGACAAATTCCGGTGAATATCTGTAAACATTCGACGTCCAGGTACTATGCGATTGGGAAATCTCCTTTGATATACTCTTACGGCTGCCAATGAACTGCCATTGCATAACCCGTACACAAAATGCATGTCAGTCAGTTCTCTGTCTGTAAATCTTGGCATTTTAAATCGATTTAATAAAATTTTGATTTCAATCTAGGAATTTTACACTGCTAACAATGTCAGCTTAACGTCAAAATAGGTCATAACAAATCAAAACAACTTTTGTTTGCAGTCATGGCTAACTATGTATAATCAACAATTCATTTAAATTCGCAGTACATTTCCTATCATGTGACAAATTTTTTAGTTCAATTTTATTCAAAAATGGCACAATTTATCGATATTCAGTAAGAGTAGCAAACCCTAAATTTTAAAATTCTAAAATTGTTTTCAAAAATAGAATCACACCAAAATTTTGGGGCTAAAATAACCTGAGGGCGCCCTTAGGGGACGTTTGTCGACCTATGTTTATATAAACTTTTCTTCCTATTTTAAGCTCTAGAAACCGCTAGTAGAATATTACACTTCATAAGAAGTCTGGCTGTATTACCTATATTATAGAATACTAGGTACCAAAAAAAAATCCCGGTGTAAGAATACTTACCTTAAAACACGATAAAGAGTGATTTATCACTGAACGACTGAAAGCCGGTAAAAGAACTGAGGCTTTATGAACGGCACATGAACCATTATTATGTTATTCTGTAAGGTTGTTGTTTTGTATACCGCTTGATAACAAACCCATTCCTAGATGATAAAAGCAGCGGTATCGTGCTGCAAATTAATGAGCGTTGTTGATATCATATAATTATACCCTGGGCAGAGCAAATAGCACGACTGATGAGATGAAATTGTAGCCTATCAACTTGGCATTTATTCCTTCATAACAAGTTACTAAGGTATTTAAGTGAGCTGGAGTTTATTCTGAAAAATCGGCTCACTTAATATGAAAAAGTCGCTGTCGCCTCCCCAAAAAGGTATCATAAAATATACAGGGTGACCCATCCATGTGTGGACGAAATATTACTCATAAGCAAATACATTTTGGGAAAATCTATTTATGGCATGTTATACATGACATTTGAGGACTCATTTCTAAAATATTGGCAACTATACAGGGTGTCCCAATTTTGACCTAGATATCAAAGTTGTGATTTTTTAAATAGAATGCCTCAAATTTTATTGCATACTTGAATGAACCCATTCAAAGGGAGAATATTGATATATCATACTATGGGGTTTTGGTAATTAGCTACTGAGATGTAAGGTGTTTTGTCGAGAAAAACCGTCCAATTCGGCAACCCCTCAATCCGCCATTTTGAAATTGGGAGTGCTGAATTTTGTATCATAAAAAACTTACACACCTCAGCTTTTATCTTATTTGTTACTTTTTCGAATTTTCATGTTTGCGCATACAGGGTTTTCTCAAAAATTTCAAATGCATCACCCTGTATATTTGTGCAAGTTCAGCATATGTTCCCTTAAGTTAAGAAAAGCATCCTTAATCCTTTCCTTCATATTTTCCGGGGTAGGAGGCCAAGATATAGGCCCATCACGACCGATCCAACGATTGTTACTCCAGGTGTTCAAATGGTTACGCACACGATTATGATAATGCGCAGGGGCGCCATCATGTTGTAGGTACATATGCATCCAAGTTTGCAGGTTGACATCCTCCAACAGCAAAGGCAAATCCTCGATCAAAAAATTCAAGTATTCTGTACCTGTTAATCTGTTGTCGAAAAAGAAAAGCCCGATAACTTGTCTGCCAATAACTCCTCCCCAAACATTCAAGGTTCATTTATTTTGGAAATATATTTGCTTAACCCAGCGAGGGTTTTCCGTCGCATAATAGTGCATGTTATGCCTGTTGACAACACCTATGCTGTTAAAAGTTGCCTCATCGCTAAAAAGAACTTTATCCAGGAATGTAGTGTCTTCGCTCACTTTATTTAGCATTATTCTAATAAAGTCCATTCGAGCTGCGAAATCCAGAGGACGAAGGCCTTGATGCAAGCATAATATGGATGGTACCTATGCTTGTGAATAATCGGTTGGGCAGAAGTTCTGCATATATCAGGTTTTGCTCCAATTTGCCGTGCACTTAAATAAGGATTTTCTTGCAACTTTAATAGAACCTCCAACTGATTCGCCTCATTGGTGACACTTGGATTATTTATACATTTTTTACTATATTCCACTGCTCCACTTGATTCAAAACGTTCTCGTGGTGTGGAAAATGTCCGGCCGTGGATGTCGCATATTAGGGTATGGTTCGAACGCTCTTAGAATATGACCGCTACGTCATCGTGGGCGGGTCCGCTCATCACGCGGTCGTCGACAGAGCGCAGTGGCGTTCTATTTTATTTGAAGAATAAAATAAAGTGAATAGGTTATGTAGACATTAATTGATTTTTGTATTATTATATTCATTTAGTATGCGCATTAAGTTGTTCGGAAGCAAATTTGAATTAGAAGAGGGAGCAAACTAAAGACGGTTATAATTCAAATTATATATTATCATTAAAAAATCTAATCGCTATCAGATGATAGTGTGTTTAGCTTCAAATCTTCATCTGAGTCGCTTTCGTCACTATCTTCTGATGATGACCATGTGTTCACATTGAATTGATACGTATCCATTTGATCGTCGAGAAGATGTTCTTTTTCCATTTGTGCTTGCTCATATTTTTTCACGTGGTTACAAATTTTCTTCCACTCATCTGCTCCAATTTCTTCAAACCTGCTACGGGTCAGATGCTCCACATCAGACAACCTAAATGTCACATTTCGTGGAGCAACCCAGTTTTTTACGAGAGCCCAAATCTTCTCGATTGGGTTTAGCTCCGGATGATATGGAGGCAGTCGTAAAACTTTATGCCCGTGCTGTTCCATTAACGCATCTAGCTTGTATTTGACTGAAAATCTTCTTTTATTTTCCTGTATTTTTTTATATAGTTCGGCCTTAGTCAATGAGTTTTCACTAGGAATTTGATGTTTTTCTAGCCAGTCAATCATCTCTAATTTCAGGCTAGAAGACGTTACATTTTTTTCTTCCAGGACATTGTGATAAGAAGAATATCAACAAGGCGTTAGGAATAAAGCCGAATTCTCCACCAGCATGCACAATAATCATTCGTTGTCCTTTTGATAAAGGCGTTTTTAGTTCCTTGTCATAATTGTCATCTGACCATCCTTTTTTTGGGGTATGACTAGAATGTATATATGTTTCATCCGTATAAATTATGTTCCTGTTCTCAGCTCATATTTCATAATTTGCTTCAGATATTCGATACGCTTCAAGCGAATTTCATATTTTTCCATGAGAGCTCTTTTATTATCAGTAGTTCTTTTCCATCTGTAGATATAAATTATATTTATAGCGTTGTAAATCGAAAACCTTATAGTGTGTATGAATACTGACCTAAAGCCCATTTGTTTCAAAAGATTGTTCAAAGTCGTTATTTTACCCTCAAAATTAAGGTGTCGATCTTGCATTTTTTGGTAAATACCTAAAAAATCTTAAAATGAAATATGACTAGATGCTACGGTTACAATTTAAAAACTTACATTTCAGTGAAGGTCTTCTTTTCTCCAAAATATAAAAATCGTATATGATTGCTTTCATTTCTTCAATTTGGCCTGCAGTCACTTTATCCACAACAGGTGATTTTCGTTGCCGCTTTTTAGATGGGGATGAAAATGAAAAGTTGCTTGAATATATTCCATCTCTGCTCTCTTTAGCTATTTTTTGATAAGTACATTTACTTATACCCGTGGCAGCTAACACACGTTTCCTAAATGGGTTAATCAGTTTTAATTGACAATAATTATAAAAATCTTTTACATTCATACATACCGGTATTGTTGAAGTGGAAACTTTAATCCCTCTACACTTTCCTGTACCATGAAGTTATTGACATTGTTGATAATTTCCTTTCCTTGACTCCCAATCGCCTTTCCTTTCACGCCAATCTCTTTCACAGACATTGTTTAGATCACTGGTTCAAAACTATTAATAATTTAAATTTGAACAATAGTAAAAATTTCCACTATATTGCAATCTATTTGACAATTTTTACACACGGTGCCTTGTTCAAAGTAGTTTACAAACTGAACTTATGACTAACGGACAGGTTTATATATCTGTTGCAGGTAAAATAAATGTGATTGATTAACACTCATCCTCTTAACGCTACTGAGGAACGAAGGGATTTAGCAACCGGGAATTATTCCAGGTAGTTCAATTTTACACTTGTTATTATTAGATTTGTTTCTACTAATTTTGTTTACCCTCGCTTGATATTGGTATTAGCCTATTTATCTAGGTACTAATGATGCACTCTAGGAAATCTCATGATTGGTATAGATATAAGCGGATCACAGTCTTAGGATTAATTTAATTTCTTTCAGTTGTTTGCCAACTTTGGGGTTTTACCCTTCAATATTGTGTCTATTATATGTAGGTAGTTCACTATTTTAAATTTTGATTTATGGATCTCCATCAAATATCCACAAACCCCATAAGATTAATAATTTTCAACACAATCAAATATAAAATATGATATGGTTAATAAATAAAAAAATAAATAAGTCGAAGAAACGTCTCATCAGATCCCAATTGTGTCAACAATCTCAACTGACTGAAACTTGCGTATCTACCTACTAAAAAACGTTCCGCCTATGGCTTTCTGAGAGTGGGATGTCCCTTAACAGCGTCAACAGCAACATAATTTCTGGACATTGAAGACCACATACATTTTTAAGCTTTCTACGATATAAATATTCGCCACGATTAGAACTGGACCACATTAAGAGGGCGGTAACAGATGTCCATAAATCTTACCAGATACTGTCACAACAATTTTCTATATTCTTATAGGGTACAATCGACGCAAGGGAGAGGGTATAAAGTGATGACGTAGCGGGCATAACCTTAGGCTGTTCGAACTCTACCGTTGCTTATAAATGCAAGATGCTAGGAAACGAACACCATATTCACCATTTCTTCTTTAGAAAAATTCATTTTTAAATACGTTTTTATTATAATGCTCACAAAGCTAATTTTTACAGTTTGTAACTGATGAACAATTTATTTGTTTCAAGGATGATGCGATATTTTAGAGAATTAAGCCGTTCCATAAAAGACGTGCTAATAACCGAAAAGATAGCCACAAAAACCCTTTTGTGTCTAGTATCAAAAAAAAGCTTATAAAAAATTGAATCCAAACTTGCACAAATATACAGGGTGATGCATTTGAAATATTTGAGAAAAACTACAGTTTGCAAAATATAACAAATAAGATAAAAGCTGAGGTGTTTAAGCTTTTTTGATACAAAATTCAGCACTCCAAATGTCAAAATCTTGGACTGAGGGGTTGTCGAAGTGAGGGGTTTTTCTAGACAAAACACCTTATATCTCAATAGCTAATTACCAAAACCCCATAGTATGTTATATCAATTTTCTTCTTTTGAATAGGTTTCTCTAAATATGCATTAAAATTTGAGGCATTCCATTTGAAAAATCACAACTTTGATATATAGGTCGAAATTGGGATACCCTGTGTGATGGCCAATATTTTAGAAATGTGCCCTCAAACGTCATGTATAACATGCCATAAATAGATTTTCCCAAAATGTATTTGTTTATGAGTAATATTCCGTCCACACATGGATGGGACACCCTGTATATGTAAGCGATCTCTCATTTGCAAATGCTTGTAGCATAAGAAATGGTTGCCATTAAAAATACCACATATCCTCTTAATTCAGGCATAGTTTTCAAAAAACAATTATGCTCATTTTAATCTCAGACATAGCTCGAAAAAGGAAAAAGGCTTATAACCGTTGCATTGACCAAAAGCACTATATTACTTATATAATTTAAAATTATCAAGTATTTTTATATATTATATCTTCCTTTCATGATATAAATCATATACAGCCCTTCCTACTGCACAGTCTTCGACAGCCATCCCTAAAAAGAAAATAGATTCAACCAAGAAGAAATAAAGGATTTTTCAATAAGAAGGGGTCGATGTTGTTCCTTGATGACGTGCTAATATTTCAAATTCCTCAGATAATCTTATAAGAAAAGCTTAGATATATCTACATATTATGTCTGTAGTGGCTTAATTTTATTATTGCAGGGAATTGATTGTTGAATTTAAAAAAAATCATCTTCAAAATGAGTTTAAATATTTGAACTATTTTTAGTTTTAGTGGTCGACATATTTTAAGTGCAAACACGACTTTCACAAAAATATTGGTAACAAAAGCGGTTATCATGTTTCCGTCTATTCAAAATCGGTGCAACTGAGGAGAAAATACTAGGTGAGAGCTTTTGCGTAGGGAATTTATGGTGTACCAACTTTTTATATGCCACTGATGACGCAATAGAATAACTTCTCACACTACAATATGTGAATTTGCATCCTCTTATTTCGTATATGTAAAAACTAAAAATGATGTCTAAAGTACAATCAAAAACATAAAACCAAACCAATTCTTTCCTTAAAAATTCAACTTTTATTTATAAAATTATTTGAGGAATCATATCCTGGGGTATTAGCACATAAGTAAGGAATAGTCCGTATGCCATTCGAAAATATAAAAAGAATTTGAATAATGGTTTTATTACATTTTAACATCCACTCGTCCTTATTGAAAGCGTTTCATACTTAATAATTTTTCTTCAACATCAAATGACGGTACTGAATGAACTTTGCATATAGTGGATTAGTTGTGTCTAGTTTTTGTTGAAAATTTTAAGTATGGAGAATTTTTTGTACTCTCGGTGAAAACACGTAAATGCCTCAGGAAGATTAAGCATTTTATTCAACTGTTCACGTCACTACTTTCAAAAAGTGATGACGGAAAGAAGCTGAGGTAGGAATAACATTATCTCGTAACTTCAAGGGCACCATTTTCTGGAACACCCTTTATTGGCTCCCATAATAATTACCAAGGGGATGTTTTGTCTCTAAACAGAAACAACGTGACCATTAACTCAGTTTTTATCGCATCCAGTATGGAGTATTTAATGTCATCTGACTCTGTAATTGAAATTTATTGTTTTATTAATTGTCATAAACTCTGTCATCCAAGAGTTCGCGAATGTAGTCCAATATTATAGAAGGATAAAAAATATGCAGACGTAGATGTATGATAAATAAGTGGGGTTTTTGGCCCTAAAAATAAATCAAATTTCAACTTGACTGCAACCATGATAATAGCTTGTAAATATTTTAAAGCATATATGTCTTTTAAATTTTCATTAACATTTCGATTTTTATTTCATTTATTTATTGTTTTTTAAAAGCTCAAGCTTCGCAATGTTGCCACTTTACTTTTTTAACTTGAGAATTTTTATATGTTTTGGGTATTCGGGACCCTTTCGCGCCGTCGGGCCGTCTGCAACCTGACTGTCTTCTACCAATATGTCAACGGACTTTGCTCCTCAGATCTCTCTTCCATGATACCGCTGCGCGATAAACCTGCCAGACAGACCCCCCAGACTTCGGCCTCCCGCTCTAAGCGTGTCGAAATTCGCACATCCAGAACTGTTCGGTACGTCCGCTCTTTTGTCCCCAGAATATCGAGATTGTATAATAACCTGCCTGAGGAGGCTTTTCTCAGTTCTGCTGACCCTAAGCAGTTCAAAAATGGGATTATCAATGTGTATTTATGCTTCGGTACAAAAAAATGTGGGTATGAACGCAACATTTTCTACTTGAAATTCAAAATAAAGCCCTGAGACACAGAACTATATGAATATAGAAGTGCTGCTTCACTGCGGTCACACTAAATACGAAGGTTGGAAAATACACTTATTTTCATACATGTTTTGTATTTTGGTGTGTTTTATTATAGATATTAAGTTGATAGTGTTGTGATCAAAATACCAAGTTAAAAGCTGGAAATTGAGCGAATATTGCACAAAGATGCCAAAACTATGACCTTTGGGCTTTAAGAAGTCAATTAAGTTTTAAAACAAAGAAAATATTGATGCAAGTTAAAAATACATACGTTCTAACAATGCTTAAAGTGCACAAAAATCCGCTTGTATGTGTCCTTTATATTTTTATATCATTGGAAATAGATGGCACAAAAAAGCCACACATAGCTAGAAAAGTGAAGGACTAACTTCTCGATTTGCGATATGTGTCCGTTTCATTAAAGCAGGCTGTCAATCAGTGATGTCAGGAAATTGTGTACTTCCCTGCTACCAATGCAGTGGTGGTACAGAATTGGCGAACTATTCATGCGATAATGAGTTTTATAGTAGACCCATTTTCGCTTGTTTGTCTTCCGTTGTCTGTCACCAGTGACTAGACCTACACCGTACTGATGATTGCCAAATAGCGTAAGACAACGTGGTATACTATTGGTTATGGCTACGGTGACGGACAGCAAATATATTATATAGTTTATCAATCAACTCAATTTGAAATCTTAATTTTATGCAGATTATGTTACATATGATGATTTTGGCTTATACAGGGTGTCCCAGAAGTCGACGTCAAGCCGAAACCGGGTGATAGGCAAAGTCATAACAGCTATCAGAAAAATATTTAAAAAAAATGTATGTGTGTGTTTTGAAAATTATAGGTCTTTGAAAAAGATATAGAAATTTCACACCCTACGGCAGTCTGTCAACTCCTGTTACTACAAATATTTACTTTTTTTGGATTTTATTTTTACAATATAATGATGAATAATGCATCTTCAAACTGGTGTCTCAACCTTACTGCTTTTCTCGTTCAGGAAAAATTGCCACTTATTTCCCAACCAAGTATTCCAAAGTAAAACTTTGCTCAACTTTAACTGGCTGTACTGGAAAAAAATGTACTACGAGAGTTTGGCAAGTAACCTTAAATGTTGGCGCATTTAATAACGATTCCAAAATGGTATAACACTTAGAAGATTACTCGTTAACTTATGCACAATTTTTATTTGAAAAAATACTGATGAAAATTTTTCAAAATTTCCTAATTAAACAGCGATTATGAAAACGCACAAGGACCCTTAAGGATAACTGTTTGCACAACAGTGAGCGTCAAAATGCTGATGATGATGATGATTTACCTCTACAGCAAATGCTCAAACTGTTCTCCTTCAGCCGCAATACACGCTCGACATCTTCTTAAAAAAGATCGGTTTATTAAACGAGCGAATCCACGGTTATTAACAAACTCAGCTGCTTCCAATAGTCTTTGCCGTAGCTCAGCTACATTTTGAATCGGCTTGAAATATACTTTTTCTTTTACAGTTCCCAGGTAAAAAAATCTAAAGGATTCAAATCAGGTGATCGGGCTGGCCACGGCATAGTACCAGACCGCCTTATCTATCTGCCTGGACACTTTTGATCGAGATACTCTCTCACTGAGAGAGTGCGCTGGGCAGCCATCATGCTGAAACCACATGTCCCTGTAACTACTCAGTGGCACGTCCACCAATAAATTTTGTACATGATTTTTCAAAAAATCCAAATAAACTTCAGCAGTCAAAGTCTCTGGGAACTAAAACGGACCGATTATTTTACCATTTAAAATTCCTGTCCAATGGTTTATCTTGAAGCGATATTGAGATTTATCTTCTCTCATCAAATGTGGGTTTGCTACGTGCCACTCGTGTAAGTTATGCAGGTTCATGTACCCATCTTTCTTAAATGTGGTCTCATCCGACCATAAAATTTTTTCAAAGAACCGTGGATCTTCCCTGTGTCTTTCTAACATTGTGCGACAAAAAGCAACTCGGGGCTCATAATCCCGGGGCAGAAGAGCTTGAACACGCTGTACGTGGTATGGATGGAGCACGTTTTTTTGCAAGATTCTATGGGCTGTACTTTTGGGCACACCTGTTTTTAGTTCTATTGCACGCACTGAAGTACTCGGGTCTTCTTCGACAGCTCCTAGCACCACGTCTTCGTAAGGAAGGAAAGATCTTCCCTCACCGTGTGATTGGTTTGGTAGTTGGCCCTTTGAGAACAGTAAGCGGTGCACATTTGTGAACACTCGATGATCTGGATGACGAGCTGCATTCGGGTACCTCTCACAGTAAAGTCTCGCTGCAGCACTAGCGTTGCATCTGCATTCCCCATAAATGAGGTGCATGTTGGCATATTCTTGTATGGTGTACACGGACATAGCGGCACTGCACAATCACACTATCAAAGATAGTCTAAGGAAAGCAAATGTTGTTTTGAAGAGCAATTAAACAGTCCAAATCCAAATCACAAGCGATCAACAGTCCGGTTCACGAATCCAAAATTAGTAACAGTACGAAATCAACAAGCACGAACATGTAAAGATGCGCAGTAAACGAAGGAGTACTGATCGGTATCAAAGTGTGCAATAGCAAGTAAGTGATGTGCTTCATCCATACCACATACAGCGTGTTCAACCTCTCCTGCCCCGGGATTATGAGCCCCGAGTTGCTTTTTGTCGCACAATGTTAGAAAGACACAGGAAAGATCCACAGTTCTTTGAAAAAATTTTATGGTCGGATGAGACCACATTTAAGAAAGATGGGTACATGAACCGGCATAACTTACACGAGTGGCACGTAGCAAACCCACATTTGATGAGAGAAGATAAATCTCAATATCGCTTCAAGATAAACCATTAGACAGGAATTTTAAATGGTAAAATAATCGGTCCGTTTGAGTTCCTAGAGACTTTGACTGCTGAGGTTTATTTAGGTTTTTTTGCGAAATCATTTAGAAAATTTATTGGAGGACGTGCCACTGAGTATTTACAGGGACATGTGGTTTCAGCATGATGGCTGCCCAGCGCACTATGCACTCTCAGTGAGAGAGTATCTCGATCAAAACTTTCCAGGCAGATGGATAGGGCGGTCTGGTACAATACCATGGCCAGTCCGGTCACCAGATTTGAATCCGTTAAATTTGTTCTACTGGGGAACTGTAAAAGAAAAAGTGTATTTCAAGCCGATTCAAAATGTAGCTGAGCTACGGCAAAGACTATTGGAAGCAGCTGAGTTTGTTAATAACCGTGGATTCGCTCATTTAATAACCCGATCTTTTTTTAGAAGATGTCGAGCGTGTATTGCGGCTGAAGGAAAACAGTTTGAGCATTTGCTGTAAAGGTAAATCATCATCAGCAGCATTTTGACGCCCACTGTTGTGCAAACAGTTATCCTTAAGGGTCCTTGTGCGTTTTCATAATCGCTGTTTAATAAGGAAATTTTGAAAAATTTTCATCAGTTTTTCTTCAAATAAAAATTGTGCATAAGTTAACGAGTAATCTTCTAAGTGTTATACCATTTTGGAATCCAAACTCTGGTATTACATTTTTTTCCAGTACAGCCAGTTAAACTTGAGCAAAGTCTTACTTTGGAATACTGGGTTGGGAAATAAGTGGCAATTTTTCCTGAACGAGAAAAGTTGGCAGTAAGGTTGAGACACCAGTTTGAAGATGCATTATTCATCATTACATTGTAAAAATAAAATCCAAAAAAAGTTAATATTTGTAGTAACAGGAGTTGACAGACTGCCGTAGGGTGTGAAATTTCTATATTTTTTTCAAAGACCTATAATTTTCAAAACACATACATAAATTTTTTTTAAATATTTTTCTGATAGCTGTTATGACTTTGCCTATCACCCGGTTTCGGCTTGACGTCGACTTCTGGGACACCCTGTATACAGGGTGTTCCTTAATGATATGCCAATATTTAAGGGTGTGAATCTACATGAAAAATTAATGTTAGCTTTCTTATATAAAATATGGTCCAAAAATGTTCCCTTACAAAAACTCGGGGTTTGAAGTTTTAGGAAAAAAATGGAAATTATTTAACATTTCAGAACCGCTTCAGATATTTCACTCATATTTAGTACGTAGTGAAAGTTAATAAAGTTGCATATTTTTCAATGCAAAAATAATTATCAGCTTTAACAGTGGCGTACGTACGGGTATTGACTTCGATATTTTTCAAGAAAAAAATAGTACTCCAATGGTTTTTTCCCAATAACAATTATTTTTGAATTTCCCGTTCAATTTAAAACAAATGATCTGCCATGAATTGTTTTCTTTCGATGCGCCATTTTTGAGTAAAAAAATAAAAACAGTTCTATTGTCCGAGAAAATTAATGTAATAATTGAAGAATGCAATTTAGCAATAAATATCTAGTTGCTCTAGAATATATCACTGGCTTTTGACATCTGACAAGTCTGTTATTCAAATCTGCTGGCTGTGACATCTTTTCCATTATTTAGTTTTTACAATCTTGTTAATAATGGTGAATTATTCAAATGCAGAAATGGCGGAAATTGCCTACGGTAATGGTGAGCAAGCCAGACGGATCTATCACCAGAGTTATCCCGATCATGCTTTGCCAGAGAGTCGAACCTTTTCTAATATTCATCGTCGTCTTGTTGAAACTGGTTCTGTCCGAAAAGGAACATCTGAAGGTAAACCTCTAAGTGTGAGACCTGAAATTGAGGAAGCAGTGCTGCACGAAGTCGATGAACATCTTGAAACGAGTACGAGGAAGATCGCTAGACACTTAATTATTTGCCATCAAATTGTTTGGAGAATTTTAGTGGATTCTTTGTTATATCCTTACCATATTTTAAAAGTACAGGCATTACTTCCCATTGATTTTCCAAGGCGTGTGACCTTTTGTCAGTGGTATCTTCAAAAAACTACACAAAATCCGCAATTTGAATCAATGATTCTGTTCACGGACGAAGCTAATTTTTCTCGAAATGCCATTCAGAATTTCCACTATAATCATTTGTGGGCAAAAGAAAATCCCTATGCCGTAACCGAAACCCATTTCCAACACCAATTTTCGGTTAACGTATGGGCAGGAATTATTGGCAACCGCTCCATTAGCCCATTCTTATTGCCGGGACCACTTGACGGACAGACCTCAATTTTCTTCAACAACAGTTGCCTCTGCTGCTTGATGATGTTTCGTTAGTAATAACAAACAGTATGTGGTACATGCATGATGGTGCACCAGGGCATTTCAGTGTAGCGGTTCATAATTGTTTAAAAACTGTTTATCCAAATCGTTGGATTGCCCGCGGTGGGCCCCAAGAATGGACACCAAGGTTCCCAGACCTCAACAGTTTAGATTTCTTTTTGTGGCGCTACCTTAAGACACTAGTGTACACAAGTCCCATTAAAACTGTAGAGGAATTAAGAGAAAGAATAGTTCCAGCTTGTGATGGAATAATAAACACTCCAGGGATATTTCAACGAGTGCGCAATTCCATGAGAAGGAGGGCGGAAGCATGCATACTAAAGGAACGGGCCATTTTCAACAATTTTTGTAATCATTTCGTTGGTTTTAATGTTTTGTTTATGTTGTCAGTTGTTGTTGTTGTTCATTACCCCTAATGTGTTTAATTTTTCCAATTAGATTAATAATAATTTTGCAAGTTAGACAATAGAACGGTTTTTATTTTTTTACTCAAAAATGGCGCATCGAAGGAAAGCAACTCAAGAAAAGATCACTTGTTTTAAATTGAACGGGAAATTCAAAAATGATTTTTATTTGACAAAAAAACATCATTTTTTCTAAAAAAATATCGAAGTCAATACCCGTACGCACGCCACTGTTAAAGCAAAAATTAATTTTGCATTGAAAAATATTCAACTCTATCAACTTTCACTATGTACTAAAAATCAGTGAAATATCTGAAGTGGTTCTGAAAATATTAATTAATTTCCATTTTTTTTTCCTAAAACTTCAACACCCCGAGTTTTTGTAAGGACACATTTTTGGACTATAGTTTATAAAGCAAACTTACACTAGTTTTTCATGTAGATTCACACCCTTAAATATTCGCATATCATTAAGGAACACCCTGTATAAGCCCGGATGTAAATAATTAAAAAGTGTGTATTGCTTCCGTATACATTTTAAATATATACTGCTTGGGAAAAGAGTGAAATATGAGGAAGATGATGGGGGACATAGGGTAAAACCTTTTTACAAAGTATGTATTATTATTATTGTGAGATATATTTGCACAGGATGCTTGAATTTTGGAGGCTAGATTTGACATCTCTGGCACCGGCTTCTCTGGTTTGTCTTCCTCGGTGTTTTTAAGAAATTTCTTGGCACCTGATCCAGGCGAGTGTTGCCACACTGTCCTTTGGTAGCATCACCCAAAGTATGCCATCTGGGATGCAGTAGGGAACTGCCCAGCTTTATATGCATATCTTCTTAAGGCATCTCTCTACTTATACGCATGTGCGGGAACAAAGCAGCAAGCCCGTATGTTAGTACAGAGTAGATACATGCTTCAATTATTTTGAATTTCACTTCTACACAAACATTCGAGATGAAGCCAATAATTGAGTGTAAGCTGCTCGATTAGGTTTAAGAGTTATTCCTTCAGTAAGGAAAGACTCCAAAATTAAACTATCCTTGGCCATCCAGCCAAACGTATACCACCATTCTATCCTTGTTGGGAATCATCATTATGGTTTAGCCCATGTGGGACGACCAACAAAAACAGTTCCAAGCTTTGTGGGAATCAAAAAAAAATCGTAAAAAGCATGGATTACAGTGTCGGCCAGAAATTTGGTACAGCACATCTTACCAAGGAAATTAGAAACTTACCGCCTCCATTGAAAATGGTTGGTCTTTCATTTGGACTAGATGGGATCATCTTGTTTATAACAGCACCTACCTCTCCTCTTAAACTGTCTGTCAACATGTCCAAACCTGCCATTTCGGGTTTCATAGTTTCTACACTATCCAGATAAAGGTCGCTGTTTCGGTACAATTGCTCGTCGAGTTCGGAGAAGTGATTCCTGCTTGCACCGACGGCTGTATTTCAAAAAGAGTATCGTGATTAAAATGAAAAGGATAAATAAATAGCTATCAAAGTTTGGCCGGTGCTCACTGGTTCAATTATGCGAAAAACTGAAAAGATTAAAAACCAAAGTGACAAAGATGAATGAAATGCATTATCTACTTCCCAGTTAATATCTTGGATAATCGACTAGCCGTGGAAACAACTTTGCTTACACTACCTTTACCATGGGGGTCTAAAAAATTTGAAGTTTGTGATGGATTATTCGACACTACTTTTTTATGGAAAAATTAGAGAGGTTCTGTATTATGAGTTATGTTATGTGTTGGAAAATGAATATGAGCGCGGAACACAATGAAGAGGGTACGGAATTCCACTTTATGTAATAGAAATAAATATTTATTTTCATTTCCATGTACCCCGTGTAGTGTACGGTTAAACATGTGTACCTGCAGTTTTTCTTCCTCCTATACCACTGGCGAGGAAACTTAGTATTTGCAAAAATTTTCAAAAATGGGATTGTGTTTTTGTATGTCCCCGTTAGAGACCGATGGAAATGAGTGACATGATTTTTCGTGATGTAAATGTCATATAACATTCAAAAAAAGTAATATCTTATGTTCGAGGTATTTCGCGATTACAATATTCCCTTGCCAGTGGTATAGGAAATAAAATGTATTATAGTAAAATATCAAAATTGATGACAGTAGCGAAACTCACCGACTGCTATTACGCGGAGGAATTCGACAATGTGGCGCTTCTTTGTGAAAGGTCGCTGTAATCAAAAGTTACAGCGTCAAAGCAGTGGCGCACGATGACTTCTGCTACTGTCATCAATTCTGGTAATTGACTATAAACGTATCTAAGTGTAGTTCACAAACCATTGATATGAGCTCCTGGCTTAACCCAAGCATAATGGACTATATGTACAGGAGAAGCAGTTGTAGTAACAATCACGTCAGCACCTCTCACACAGCTTTCATTGTTTTCATAATACTTGAATACATTAGTATCGAACTTTCTGTTGAGTTCCTCTGCTAATGACTTTGCTTTCTCTTTAGTTCTATTCCATAAACGGATCTAATAAAAGACCTAAAGGTATATTTAGGGCTGTGAAAGCTTCTTTATGTTAACTTAAATTGCATTGAAATTAAACAGAGAAGGTACCATGTACGAGGTCTGTAAATCAAGTGATAAGACCGGCAACGTAGCGTTCGATCTGGCAACACTGGAGACGCCGGACTAGGAGGGGATATAAGAGAAAATGTGATCCTTCAGTACAAGTTTAAATTTGCTCCAGTCATTTGGCTGTCCTCAGAGATTTTTTTTTCGAAATAATCGTTTCTATTGTGTTCATTTGTGCTGGCAAGTATTGGTTCAGACTTAGGCACCGTGCAATGGAAACTCTTGGTAAACAGCAGATCTATGGAAATAGTGTTTTGTCAAGAGCTCAGGTTTTTCGGTGGTTTAAGGCATTTTCAGAAGGGAGAGAGTCGATTGAAAATGAACCACGAAGCGGAAGGCATGCATGTTCAAAAACCGATTAAACTATCGACAGAATCCGATATATTGTGCGTTTACACCACCGTACATCAGATCAAGAACCACTGGGTGTATCACGATAATGCTCCTTGTCACACAGCAATGTCAATAGACGAGTTTTTGGCCAATAAAAATATTCATGTAACTCATCAGCCTCCTTATTCGCCTGACTTGAGTCCTTGTGACTTTTTTCTCTTCTCGAAGTTGAAAAATCACCTTAAGGAACTCATTTTGGGACAGTCAAATGGCTGAAACCGATCAGCTAAAGGCTATTCCAGTATCGGAGCTCCAGCACAACTATGAAGAGTGGCAGAACCGTCTCCATCGCTGTATCACTTTAGAAGGTGAAGGTGACAATATATATAAAATTGTAATTATATTTGGATAATTTTTTTAAAATCGGTCTCATCACTTAATTTACAGACCTAGTGTTTAAGCATCAAACATTGAACTTTATTTTATGGCCGTTCTATCAAATATTGTTTATATTAGACATCAGAAGCGTCCAGCTAGGGACTTCTGCCACATAGTTGAGTGGCTATTTTCTCTAATATGTGACTGAATGTGGTACAAGTTTATTCGATCCTACTGACGATATACAGAGGATAGCAATCTAAATAATTATTAGTCAACCATCCGTCGTCTCCAAGCGTGATAGGTCTAGGGATACATGTGTGTCAATAAATAATCGTAGGCGCATGCACATTGAGATCCGCATAAAAACCCATGTCTGCGTTACTTGAAAGGGAACTATATGCATGGGCGATACACTTTATATTGATGCAGTTTAATATTTGGGAATTTATTGGATGTTAAGTAGCTAATACTCCCCTGTACCCAGCGCGACGTTGGAAATAGATTTCTCATTTTAAAGTCAGTCAAGGGGCATGTCTTCAGTCGCTTTGTTCTACTTCCACCAGAAATCAAAGGAGGGGAAGCGTGAAGGTCCAAACATCAGAACTAGGCGACACAGCTTCGGTGATGCTACTCCCTCTACCACCGCCACATGCCAAATTGTAAAGATATATTGCACGAAGACAACGGCCGACACATTGAGCATATCAACGCCGTGCACTGTCAAAGTACTGGTTGTCCTTGTTTCACACAAAACGCACGAAGCGTTTTTTGAATCTATAAAATTCTACAATGTTGTTATCGCCGTGTCATTGTCGGTTTCAACTTGGATTAGAAACACTTTACCTCGATACAACGCGTTAGCAGTGGCGCACGATAAGTTACTACTCTCTCCTATTTTGGAACCTGACTATAGCTACCTCTTGAAAGTGGAAAAAGTGTCTGAACATTTCAGCGTGAATCCTTCCTTGAATTCCAGTTCCCAAAATGGCAAGAATATTGCAAGCCTTCCCTTGATTGACGTATAGGTATTTAGTTGCAACAGCAGAGGCGGCAGATGTCCTTTGGGTTGTGATTTCTGTGCCAGCTACTACCTGAAATATTCTTTCATCAGTCACAACAACCTTTGCATCGCGAATAATCGAAAGTCCAAGCTGAATATATTGTAGTGTATTAAGCAACACTATCTACATTGTTATGTATGCAATTATACAGTGATTTTTAAATCCGCCATTTTGAAAGGTAGTGAATCTGGCAGCGATCTATAAACTTCCAGTTGCCACTTTTACATTATTTATGCATAAGTTTCACCATGCAAATTTCCAACTTGCTAACTTAACCCGTTCAAAAAATAAGAATAATTAATGCTATGACACTATTTTTCCAAACTATAGCTCCGTAGCGTAAACCATACATTACGCATTTTTCATAAAATTATCATCACGCTCCCACGTAACAAACTGTAAGTTCAGCTTTAATATGACTTAAGCAGCAACTTGTATATTATGGCGAAACTTACCGCTTTCATAATTCCAGTAGCTTCATCCAGTATCATGATATTGGCATTTATTGATGGTAAAGCTTCAGTCCTTTTGGGATTACCAGGGAAATAGGTAACCAGCTTACAACCCAAAGCACCAAATTTCTCATCTTTCAAATATCCAGGCATAGTCAATAGTACGTTATCACTGCCGGGAATAATAGTATGTGTTCGTGGCATTTGAACTGTTTGTCCAGAGGACAATCTCTTCATAGCCACCTCGACGGCCTCAAATGTCTTCTCCCATGTCAGAATATCTTTTACATTGCTTTCGTTTATGTATAGCATCTTGTCTGCAATTTGTGCATACACCTAAATTTAAAAGCATTATAGCATCTATGTTTATAAAGAAATTCGGATTTATCAGTTTACAAAATTGTCGTGTATTAACCACCATGACAAAATTTGTATGTGTTAATTTGTGCGTATTTCTATGCCTATTCAGCTTAACAATCCTTTCATATAATTACGTTTTTTTGGTTGATGCTCCAAATGAGTTTGAGGATGTCTTTCTACCAATACATTAACACCGCAGAACTGAAAAAGACAATGGCTCAATTTCATTCTCATCATAGGTTAGAGCTTTTGTGAAAACTTCTTGTGGATCTCTTCCACAAGAAGTTTGAATAATAAAATAAATTGATACATGGATCTATTTTCTATTGACAAGGGTGGATTTAGGAATCTGTCTAAGGGGGCACGTTTCAAGATTCTTACAGCAAGATACAGCAATGTACGTATTCCATTTTCTTGAAAAACAATGGCAGACTTGTGGGTCTGATGGGAGACGTGCGACCCATCGCCCCTTTCAAAATTCGTCCTTGTCGTATACAAGGTGTAAACGTTATGGTCGTCATTATTGAAATGGGCAATGGGGGGGGGTCAAGACAAGTCAAAAAGTTCATATGACCCATGGTCCAAAAGTCAATAGATTTTTATCTAAATGGCTTTATAGTTTACAACTTTAAGAGCTTTATATCGACCACAATCTTACCCATTTTTGTAATCTAATCTAAAACGTTTTTAAATTGGGTAATTAACAAATAAATGGCATTAAGTTTTTCTAAGTTAAGCCAAAATTTGTAGTCAGTAAGTAAGTAATTTTCATCAAATTAAATATTTAAAACACACATGACAACAGCGCGTCGGTCATTCATCACTCTTATCGAATCGGAATCGATCGCTAATGGTAACAGTGGTTAGTTATTGCGTACGTCATCGTGTTTATTTACAATGTTCTCGAATCAAGAGTTCGCCGACATGTTGTTAGTTTACGGTGAAGCTTGTCAGAATTCAAATCTTGCAGCTCAAATTTATCGCGACAGTTTTCGCCAACGGGTGCACCCAGACAGAAGGACATTTGTGCAAGTGTACCAAAGACTCCGAGATACAGGAAGTTTTCAGCCCACTAATATTCGCACTCGTGAAAGACAGGTTACTGTAGAGCAGGAGGAACAAATTTTAAATGTCGTGGAGATCAATGCAGATATCAGCACTCGGGAATTAGGCCGCCGCGTAAGACTATTGCATACCATAGTCCATAGAATCCTGCGGGAAAATTTGCTTTATCCCTACCATGTACAACGAGTGCAGGCCTTGTTACCAGAAGACTATCCTCGCAGACTAACATTCTGGTATTGGGGAGAACTTAAAGGGATGGTTTATGGGGCTGGTCCAATAATAACTGAAGCACAACTTCTCGAAAAAAACTTTAATGCGGCTGAAATAATAAATGGACAACTTCGAAGTCCTACAGTAAGAAGGAACTGGATTCGTCGCAATGAAGCTTATGTGGAAAGTGGAGGACGACATTTTGGACACCATCTTTAAATACAAAAAAAGTGCAGTGTGGGTTTTAAAAAGAAAAACAATGTATGTATCAAAATTTTGATCCCTATTTATAAGTGGATTTTTTCAATACGTTCAATAGACTTTCACACACCAAATGAAGCGCTGAGACAGTTAGTGGTAAGTCCGTTTTTTTAAATTGTTTGCAGTTTACGAAGTACATTATCAAATAATGAAATAATACCTAAGAGCCAAAAATAATAAACTCCATATTTATTTACCCTGCGTTCTGTCGTAATTTGCGTGTGGCATTGTGGCGTTGTCAGATTTTATTTTACTTTAAAGTCGCTTTTCTCTAAAAGAATGCCGTTTTGACCCCCATGTTGTATAAAACTTTTTTCTTCTTATAACCCCCTCTATCACCCATTTAAATAATGACTATCATAACGTTTACATCCTGCAAAAGAGTTGAAGATAAGAGGACAGTAAAATTGATTAAATATCATATGAAAACGGGAAAGAGAAAAGACCGAATGAAAAATGGACGGAGCTAAGCCTGGTCAAATAATATAAGAAGTGGAACATCACACATCATCGAAAGCAGTTTTACTTGGAAGTGGCTCACTCATGCTAACTTAAACATTCAGAGAGAAGCGCTCGTTACGGCCAGTCAAGAAGAAGCAATCGAGACTAACTACATGAAGACTGAATTGCTAATACCTTTTTTCGTCGCTTTTTCCTATCATTTCTGCTAAATCAATAAATGTTTTCTTTGACATGCGGAAAAGTTTAAAGAATTGAAAGTTATCATAGCTACAAAGCCATGGTTCCACCATTAAAATTTTGGGCGTCATATCTTTAATTTTCAGGACAAATTCGTTTAAAAATAAGAGAGATTTTCTCAAGTGATTTAACACCTGAACAATGTTCTGAAAAAAACATTACTCCCATTAATATTATGAATTTTTTTCCAAACTTTTCATATCACTGTTGTGGGCGAAAGAGCTCCGATTATTAAGTAATAATAAAAATAATCAGAAATTATATATGCATTTTTCTAAGATAAACAACTCGCAACAAAACCGCGGTTAAAAACAACGCGTTCAAGCGATTCGAGTAACTGACGCCATCATGTGTCATCTTAAACCACATTATAACCGCAGTAAATAACACAAAAATTTTGGTTATTCGCTTGTATTTGATTTATGATTTATAAACCTCATGGATCTTTTAATATTTATATTTAAAATATTGAACAAATAACAAAACACAAAAAGACAGAAAAAATATGTTTGTCTTACAATTAAAATCTCTTCATCAAAATTTATATTTTGTATTGGCTCGTGTTCTATGGCTAATATACTAAGTGACATATAAATCCCAACACCCAGTTTAAATGGTTTTATTTTAATAAAAGTTGGTGAATGTATTTATCTTACTGTAAATAGCAAGTGAAAAAATTTTCAGCCTTATCAGTTGGACATTCCGGTTTTTATACTGCTTTTTTTTAATTCACTAATGCTCTAAAAATGAATATCTCAGCCGCAGTAAAGAATCAACGTTGGCGGATTTTGGTTCTTGACATCGTTTACGATCGGTTACGATGCCTAGAGTACGGAGACCTGTACGATTTCGTCAACTTAGTGAGTTTGATAGGGGCCGTATAGTGGGACTTCGGGAAGCTGGACTTTCTTTTCGGGCAATTGCAGTTAGAGTGCAAAGAAGTGTAGACACTGTGGTTAGATGTTGTCAAGCATGGCTTCGAGAAGGCCGTACGCAAAGAGCAAGGGGCACTGGACGCCGCCGTAGAACAACAGACCGTGAAGATCGCCGCCTAAGATTATTGGCCTTAAGGGACCGTTTCTCCACTACCAGGTCCATTGCAAATGAATGGTTTGCAGAACACGGAAGACCTATTGGCATGCGAAGTGTTTACCGACGAATGAGAAGTTTTGGCTTGTTTTCATACCGGCCACACTGGGTCCTCCCTTTAACTCGAGAACACCGACGTAATCGCCTTGAGTGGTGCAGACAACGGTCACTCAGGGATCAGGAATGGAACAGAATTGTCTTTAGTGACGAGTCTCGATTTTGTTCAGGCATGCACGATGGTCATGCCAGGGTTAGAAGGTGACATGGTGAAAGGGGGAATCCACAGTTTTTTGTTGAAAGACATGTTCATCACACTGTTGGAGTTTGGTTTGGGGTGCTATAGCTTATGGTTCCATGTCACCTTTAATCTTCATCAGAGGTAACATGAACGCGCAGCGTTATATCCACGAAGTTCTAGAACCCCATCTTTTACCCTATCTTGACACCCTGGCAGATCCAACTTTCCAACAAGATAATGCCCGACAACATGTTGCAAGAGTCACAATAGACTTCTTTCAACATAATGATGTCACATTGTTACCATGGCCACCAAGATCTCCCGACTTATCCCCAATTGAGCACGTGTGGGATATGATGGGTAGGAGATTGCTCAATTTGCAACGTCCTCCTCTGACTCTAGAAGCACTTCGAGAGGAGTTGGTGGTTGCCTGGAATGAGATACCACAGGAGGACATTGACCACCTGATCAGAAGCATGCCTAGGCGCGTTGGAGAATGCGTAGCACATCAGGGTGCATCCACACATTATTAAAGGTCAAAAGGCTTTAAATCAGTGCAATCATTTTGAAATTTTTATCATTTACTTATTATGCTTCATTAAGTACTTATACAAAATTTTATTAAAATAAAACCATTTAAACTGGGTGTTCGGATTAATATGTCACTTAGTATATATCAATATTGCTAAGCCGCGATTGGGCCATTGTTGCCTGCATATAGTTCTTTATTAATTTTAGTTTACTGAAACTCCTTTCACATGAAGCTACGGACATGCATGAACAAACCATAAGATTTGGAAGAGATTCTGTAAAATCCCATTCTAAAATAAACTTTAAAAAAATTCGATATACCCAATCAGAAACTTTAACATTAGCGGCTTTTAAGTGTCTTTGCAATTTCGGTATCTCCAAAAGTAATTCTGTTTCTGTGTGCTCGCACTTAGAGGTCTACCTTCAGATGTTCCTTTTCGGACAGAACCAGTTTCAACAAGACGACGATGAATATTAGAAAAGGTTCGACTATCTGGCAAAGCACGATCGAGATATCTCTGGTGATAAATCCGTCTGGCTTGTTCACCATTACCGTCGGCAAGGCCATATACGTTATCCATTTCCGCCATTGCTGCATTTGAATAATTCACCATTATTAACAAGATTGTAAAAACTAAATAATGAAAACGATGTCTCAGCAAACAGATTTGAATAACAGAGACTTGTCAGATGTCAAAAGCCAGTGACATATTCCAGAGTAACTAGATATTTATTGATAATCTGCATTCTTCAATTATTACATTAATTTTCTCGGACAATAGAACGGTTTTTACTTTTTTTACTTAAAAATGGCGCATCGAAGAAAAACAATTCAAGATAGATCATTTGTTTTGAATTGAACGGGTAATTCAAAAATAATTTTATATATATATATATATATATATATATATATATATATAATATTTTTTTTATTTGGCAAAACACCATTGGCGTAAAAATTTGTTATTAAAAAATATCGAAGTCAATATTCGTACGCACGCCACTGTTAAAGCTAAAAATTATTTTTGCATAGAAAAATATGCAACTTTATCAACTTTCACTACGTACTAAATATCAGTGAAATATCTGAAGCGGGTCTGAAAATAATATTTCCATTTTTTTCCTAAAACTTCAACACTCCGAGTTTTTGTAAGGAAACATTTTTGGACCATAGTTTATAAAGCAAACTAAGATTAAATTTAACACCGTGTATATGAGACATACAAAGATACGTGAAGAAGGATTGAAACGTTGGGGAAAGCAATTTGGATACACATATATCTACAAGCTCGTTTTTATTCTGGAACCAAATATCTTGGTTATATCAATATTTGGTATAGGTATATGTTATAAGAAAGATGTATTACTTTTCACAAAAACTATGCATCTAGCCGCGAAGGAAATTAACAACTTTAAGAAGACCTTGTGTATGCATTTAAATAGTATTCATAACAAAAAAAAGGTATACTCACCCTGCCAAGTGGACACTAAGTGCCGACTTATATAAGGGCTCTATATGGAATCTCAGAAATAGAATTAATACTGTGTTAAAGCTATAACATGTTACAGTTAGGTTAAAAGTAAAATAAACCGTAAGGACATTTAGTACAAGTATTTGAGGTATGATAAGATTTTGTTTTTGGTATTCCGTTTTATATAGCTGTTGATAGATAAACATTGAAACAGATAAGAGAAAGTTTGCGGCCACGATACTATGCTGACCTAACCGTAGCAGTGAAGCACATGTTTGTTGATATAAGTACATTAATCTAGGTCTAGGCGGCGTGCCGGAAATGTCCCACCTTTATCAAATCAAATTATTATAATATACTCTAGTGAAATTGGAAACTAAAAGGTGTTTTGTATTGTTTTCGTAAATAATCAAAAACAGCTGAAAATTGACCATGATGTAAGCTTAGACCACTGTAATAATCTACGCTTTGAGAAAAAGAATCGATTTTAGAATTTATCAGAGGAATCATATTTAATTTATAACACTGCAATAAAATAGTAAAATGTGGAATTTCTATCAGCTGCAGCGATAAGGAATCCCAGAAGAAGTTTTTATCTTAATTTTTTGACCCATGCATTTGTTACGACCGAGCGTTAAAGTGTACTTAGGGCGGTAAACTAACTCTACCATCCGTTATCAGGCTGACTAATTCGTTGCTGCTAGGCAACGGTTTCAATAACAGACATCAGATAATATAGTGCAGTCAATATACTTATGTTTATATTCAAATTAAATATGTTCCTTGGCAATTCACCAGTCATATGTACCTACTCAAAACTACTTCTTAGTTTTTGCATTTCTATCATCACATTAGATAGGTACAACATACAAGGTAGGTATATTAAATAATGAAGCTGGCAACGTAGCCTTCTATTTGGCAACCCTGGAGGCGCTGGCCCTGGAGGGGAGACAGGGAAACATGTGATCCGCCTTCAGTACAAGTTTGAACTCGCTTGAGTCACTTAGTTGCCGATAGCGTTTTTCCTATTGTGTTCTAAAAATGAGTGACATCAGTTTCGAGCAATGGTGTGCTACCAGGTTTTGCTTCAGACGTGGGCACAGTGCGACGGAAACTCTTGCTGCAGCAGGCTCACGGAGAGTGGTTTGACAAGAGCCCAGGTTATTCGGTTGTTTGAAGCATCAAATCCAAGCGAATAACCAAAATTTCTGTGTTATGTGCCGCGGTTATAATATGGTTCAAGATGACACACGGGTTGATGACGTCAGTTACACGAATCGCTTGAACGCGTTGGTTTTAACCGCGGTTTTGTTGCAAGTTGTTTATTTTAGAAAAGCGCGTATATAATCTCTGATTATTTTTATTATCACTTAATAGTCGGTGCTTTTTCGTCTACAACTGTATATGGAAAGTTTAAATAAGAAACCTTTCATAATATTCATGGGAGAAATGTTTTTTCAGATTTTTTTTTTAATGATGGAACCATGGCTTTGTAGCTATGATAACTTTCAATTCTCTAAATTTTTCCGCATGTCAAAGAAAACATTTATTGATTCAGCAGAAATGATGAAACAAGAAATTAGCAAAACCGTATACAGGTGGATATCATCTAGTGAGTTTATATGGCTATATTTTAATATTCTTGTGGTATATGGCTACACAGGATACTTTGTTAAGCATAGGAACTACATTTAAAGGGTCCCCAACAACCGTAATGAGTATAACTAATAAGGTGCTCCACTTTATGGTAAAACTGAAGTCAGCCTGTATCATTTTTCTCAAAAATGAAGCTGAAGTACAATAACAATATCCAATACCCGGCAAAATTCTAAGTTGTCACATTTCAAATAATAACCAGAAATATAAAACTACTCTTGAGTTGGGTAAATACCCCATTTTTGCGGTGATAACTATGACATATAACAGCTGATTCGTGACGTCACGGATCTTATAACCAAACTGATAACTACACTCGCTTGAACGGATTGGTAAATACCAACCCAAAATGGTAAATACCATTTCCATTTGGTTATCCGCTTGAATTTGATTATATTCATTTTGATAATAACTGTGCTAATGCGGGTCCCACACGACGCTTCCAACGTTCTTTACAGCGTTCGACACTCCACAATTGGGAAGTGTGTCTCCTACACGATGGGATGAACTTTTTAGACTCGGACGTTCGACGCATGGTGGTGCCAACGTCTTTTATTGGTGTCAGTGTCGCGCTTGAACCTACAACTCAAGGAGAAATTATACAAAATGAACGATGAAACAATTTTTTCGAGCGCCGAAAAATAATGTCAGATCTGTCTTCAGCGACCAGAACTTAAGTCTGTCAGAAGCTTCAGAAATGTCGAAAAACGAAGTTTGACCTTTTATTTTCGACGATAACTTAACCGCAACTGTACCGATTTTCAAAGACTGCAGAGCTTTTTCGTCTTCTTCATAGTAATAACCTAGGGCCAAGTTTCATAAAAAATCCTGATAGTACTCTCAGAATTATCATTCATTTAATCGTTTTCGTTAGTTATGAAATGCAAGTCACTATATTTCTCATCCAGTCTTGCATTGCAACAGGACATTATAATGAAACAACTGTAAGCACTTGATAATTTATAATTTACTACAATACATATGCTTAGGCCAGCCAGCAGCAATATGAAATAAGTGTTGTTATGGCAGCCTATGCTTTGTATGTATACTAATTTAATTCATTCTCCTCAAGAGTTAGTTACGGAACATACATTATTATGAATAGGTAGATACAATTTACCGACAAGACCCGAGCGTGCCATGTGGCGAACTTTAGACACACGTAATCCGTCAGCGCTCACCCACACGATGCGATGTGGCGAATGGCCATGAGTCCAACGCTGTAAGGCATTCGCCACATCGTGTGGGACCGATTTTATTGTAAGATCTGATGGATTTTTATTTTAGGTGTGGGTAGTTATGCAACCGTGTTGTGTTTTCTGCTTGCAACCTGTTATCTGTCACTGTCAGGCTTGGCGACAAAATGTAAGAGGTTATGATCCGAAAAATTTTGGATTACCTTGTTTTTTGTGTAGCTGTGGTAAAATGTGTTGTTACAAATTGTTTTTTATATTCGAATGATTGCTATTACCTTTGCAGCGAACCATTTTTCTAACATTGACACGTTAATTAAAAGGTAAGACGAATTAGAAGGAAACTATAACGGCAAAACATCATACGACGTAGTGTAGTTAGCAGGTTGCAACTTGCAACAAGTTCAAATATTCCACATTGACCCCATTTTTGCGTTCACTTTATGCTGTACAAGTGGATGAACCCTACCTGCTAAATAATTTTATTCTAAATTTTACAAAGGTGCATTGAGATTCTTAACAAAGAAAAGTATTTCATTTATTCTGCCATACAAGAGCCAAGGTCCTATGGACCTCTGTAATAACAAATGACAAGACCATTTCTTTTTACAGTCTGTGATTTTTAATATTCTGCACGTAACACAAGGTTACCGTTTCTAGTGATTGAGGAGTTCAATTATCTTTAGGTTTAAAATGGCTGGTCAATGGCGTAGTAATGAAGACTTTGAACAAGACCTGAATATGTTCTCTGAAATGAGTGAAATACAAGATAACAGTGATGAAGATGAGCCTACATTGCCACCTCAAACTGTCTTAGAATATCAGGCTCGACAGCATCAGAGTAATCAAAGCATTTTCACTGACAACTTCATGCATGAAGAAGGGGTAGTATATGTATATTCTGGTAGGGGCAGAGGGGTAGCTAGTCAAATATTTGCTCCAGGTTTGAAAACTAGCAATACTCCATCCGACGAGGAAGACATCAAACGAAGAATTAGACAGGTATGAAGTTTTCTACTGTTGAGATTATAAATCTGTCTATCTAAAATTATTTAGTTAGCAGTACTGATGTGATATTAACCAACCAAATTAAGCAAGTATAGAAGATAATGGGGATTGACCAATATGGATTTGGCATATCAACAATATTGGCCAAAATGACTGCTCATAAGCTGATGTAGGCTGCCAATATATATTAAGTTGAACAGCATTTATTATTGAAAAAAAATACAAGTACTTCAATTATTTTCTTCATTTGCTGTAAAGTAACATGTTTTTGTTACATATGTTTGAAGAACAAAACCTAACCACCATTTGCAACCTTTAATATTTGGCAAAAGCATAACAGCAGATAATTAAACACAAAACTAAAAAATGGAAAAACACTGTGAAAACATGTTCTATCTAAAACAGTGCAGAAAAAAACATTTAAAATGTAATTTTGGCATATTATTGTTTAAGATTAATGAAGCTTTTAGGAGTTAACTTACTTTATTTGATATGTCAGAGGTGATAGTTTCACATAACTACTTATCTGGTGGTAAGTCATAAGAAATGCTTTTTTCAATATATGAATAAAACCAATATTGGTAGAATATTTTTGGTTGTCCACTCCAATCATCTTTCCAAGTAGATATTGAATTTCCTTTCCCTCTACTGCCCAAAGAAATGTTTGTTGCATAGTACACTGACATATCAGTATCTAGTATCAACGGAAATCCTATATTGGTTGATCTCTAGTAGAAAATAACCCAAATGACTTGTTACATATTAAAAAGTAATGAATTCATTCATCAATATACATTACTTAATATGTATCAAAATTTGAATTGCATTACCTTAATCTTTTTGCAAAAAAATCGATAAGTATGACGAAATGAGAACAAAAACTGACCATAGTTTTCACAAAGTGAGATTCCAAAATTCAAGTGACTTTGGTCATAGCAGCTGCCTTTTACAGATCTAGATCCATATGGCACTCGAAAAATGCTAGTTCACTCAAGTAAATTGTGAAATGTGAACTTTTAGATAGATGGAACCCTCGTCATAGCAAAAAGTTAGTCATATCCTGTTTCAGTATTCTGAATATTCATCTGTTTAGTATGCCCTAAGATGAACAGAATGTTAGAAGAGCTTGGGAAGTCTGTTTGAAAAAGTGTAATATCTAAAACAAAAACTACATTTTAAAAAAAGTTATAAATAAGATTAGTGGTAAAGTGGGATATTTATGAAGAGTTTCTGGATGTCTTGAGTTTATATAGCAGAAAAATTATCTATCATACTATCATTCTTCCTAATTTCTTGTACTGTTTGACTATTTTTGAATGACTGCAAATTTTACAAAACAAGTGCATGAGCATAATACTGAATAAAGGTGAATATACTCCAATTAGACTAATGCTTAGCAAATTAAAATGGCTCAATGTACAAAATTTAATCAAATATCTCGGTATGGGTGTTCATCTCGCTGGACGTGTTCTGTTATAATTTCTTTGTTTTGAGCGGTCAAAAGTGCTCGAAAATTTTGGAATTTTCACGCAAACGCTAGTAATTAGTACAGTTAACAAGCTTGTGAAGTGAGACTTCGAGACAAAGTGCATAGGCGAAGATATAAGCAATTTTTCTGCTACAAGAAACATACGTGCAAAGAAGCAAGAAAGGTTGGTGGATTTTTTTTTGGTTAATACAGTCCGTAGAAGATTAAATTCCTAACAAAAGAAACGCTGATAGTATAAGAGCTGATATCACAGAGTTAACTGAGCCTTTAGCGATTTTATTTTCCACTTTTTGTCTCTACACCTGACTAATGTTACTGCCTAATTTTTCGAAATGACTAGCAGCAATGATCTAAGTAATACAGAGCTGCTCTCTAAATTAGTGGAATTAATAAAAAAAGAGAGCAACAGTGTTAAAAGTGAAGTCAAGCAAGAGATCCAAGAAATAAAACTAGATAACGCGAAAATTTTGAATCTTGTAAAACAGCATTTACAATTGGAATTATCCTGGATTGCAAACTGAACTGGAGAGAGCATGTGGAATACAAGGTTAGCAAGGCTCGCAATTCGATGTGGGCTTGTAGACGTGTTGTCGGTGTAAGGTGGGGGCTTAAACCCAAAGTGGTATACTGGCTCTACACGACGATAGTACGTCCATCTCTCTTGTACGGCTCCCTGGTCTGGTTGCCTTGCATTAGAACTGAGTCAACTAAGGCCAAACTCAATAAAATTCAGCGTTTGGCCTGTATTAGCATTACAAGCGCAGTGCGAACAACGCCATTGAGTGCAATGGAAGCTCTGTTGGATCTCCCACCGTTGGATCTGGTGATCCGCGGTGAAGCGAGAGTAGTCGCTCATCGACTGTGGAGTCAGGGCAGCTGGGCTTTCTTGAATCCGGTCAAGGGGCATACTGCCATCTTAGTCGAATTAGAAAGGGAGGTTCCCGTCCTTCTAAGCAGGGGTGATCGTATTACCCCTAAATATCGCTTCAACCGCAAGTTTATTGTGGAGTATCCAACGAGGGAGGAGTGGGACGCCGGTAGCCGAGGACTCTCCGAAGTGAGCGGGCAGGTCTGGTACACGGACGGCTCGGTCACCGAAGAGGGCTCAGGTGCTGGGGTCTCTGGGCCTAGAACTAGGCTATCTCTGCCTCTCGGTGGATACACCACCATTTTCCAGGCGGAAATCTTCTGGCTTGTGTATCTCACATTCTGGAGGAGGGTAGGCCTAGGAGAAGAATAACAATCTTATCCGACAGCCAGGCTGCAATGAAAGCACTAAGTGCCTGTAAGATTACTTCGAGTCTTGTATTGCAATGCAGGGAGGCTCTGGATTGCCTCGCAGCGAGGCATCCGGTATCGTTAATATGGGTACCGGGGCACGCTGGGATAAGGGGCAATGAGACGGCGGACACTCTGGCAAAAACAGGATCAGCCAGCAAGCTCGTTGGTCCTGAGCCAGCTCTAGGAGTAACCGCGCATAAAGCTAGGAGGAAAATGGAGACGTGGGTTGCAAGACAACACTCTCAGAAATGGAGTAGTATCTCTAGACATCTCCGCCAGGCACGAGAGCTCATTAAAGGGCCCAGTGCTAAGGATGGACGCTTCTGCCTATCTCTGGGTAGAGCCAACCTAAGGTTGCTGGTGGGACTGTTGTCTGGCCATAACACATTAAGGCGTCACCTGCACGTGATGGGGGTGGCTGAGGATCCCTTGTGCGAACGCTGCGGAGTAGAGGAAGAGACCTCGGCGCACGTTTTGTGTCGCTGTGAAGCTCTGAGCTACTATGGCAGACTATACTGGGGTCCATTACTTTGGACCCTCAGGACGTCAAGGAGCTTGGACTCAAGGCGATTCTCAACTTCGCTAAAAGGGCGAGGCTTGTGATTTAAGTATTGTAGAGGTGCATAAGGGCCCGCTTAAGCGGCCTATGCACTGGCTCCTTATGGTGGCCGGGATGCCTCTAAATTTTAAGATTCATTCATTCATACAATTGGAAAGAGCCGTCCGGAAAAATAATATACTTGTATTTGGACTGGAAGTTGATAGCAAAACTGCTAATCTAGCAGATATAGCAACAGGGAAATTAAACGACCTTTTAGGAATAAACATATCTAACGATTTACAAAATATATACGTTATAAACAATAAAAACTGCCCTGTTAAGATTGAGTTTATTTCATACTTCAAAAAACAACAAGTGTTTCAAAACGTACACAAGCTTAGAGGTAGCAGTGTTTTTGTTGTGCAAGATCTATGCGAAAAGGACCGTCAGACCAATAAAATACTCCAGAAACACCGCAAAGCCGCAAAAGCAAAAAATATTCCTGCTAAAATTGTTGGTGATAAACTAATAATAAATGGAGACTCGTACACTGTCGATACATTAGAAGGTGAAGCTGATATAGAAGAATTAGACGCTCAGAGCATTCCAACCACGCCCTCTGGTCACTCGGAAGATAATGTTGAAATTTTCAATAAGCCAATCGTTGATGAAATGACTAGCACCATTCCAGTAAGCTCTGTTCTTCCTTCAAGACCCAGCCTGTCACCTGGAGATAAGCCACCAGCTAAGAAGGCGAAACAAGAAACAAGCAAGCAGATGATGGATCAGCAATCAAGAAAGACAAGGCTACAAAGTCAATCCAGAGGGAATAAGTAAAAGAGATATACTAGTGTTTAACAGTGAACAGTGTAGAGACGAACAAGTATAAAAAAGCACATTAAAAAAAAGTGAAAAACCAAAAATATATGAATATGTGTGTATGTGTATTTATATGTATAGTATTAGATCTTGATATTTTAACTTCTATGATCTGATACCTCTCTACCCTTATTGACAGGCAGTTGTTAGGTGGTATTTATGGCCTGCCGGTTTTTATAAATCCTTTTTAACGTTTTTCTTTAATGATATATCACGAACATTATTTTCAATACGTAATGTATTATAGTTGCAATGATAGATGTTTTAGTGGACAATTAGTGCAAACTTGTGTCTTGTCGTTGTTATATATTGCATATAAATAAATATGGACACCTATATAAGAGATTTTAAAGTACAAAAAGTCAAAACTGCAGTACTTGCAAACTTGACAAATGCTGAACATTTTCTTAGAACAAAATCAGAACCCGAACTGAAGGTGCTTCACATTAATATCAGGAGCATTCAAAAAAATATCAATGAACTATGTGCTCTCCTTCAAATGTTAGACTAGTGTTTTGACATATTGATACTAAGTGAAACGTTTACAGTAAATGATACGAACCTTATAGAAATACCCAATTATAACCTATTTTACAACGAAGGGAAGGTTAACAAAAACGATGGAGTTCTGGTTTATACTAAGAAATGTTATAGCACATATTTTGAAATAATTGACATCCATGAAACAAAAGCTTTGAAAGTAATTGTCGAATTCAGGAACAGAAAAGTACAAATAATAGGTATATACAAATCACCATCCATTGAGATACCGTTATTCAATAGTAGACTGAACGATTTTCTGCAATCAAATGAAACAGTTGATGTCAATTTATTGATCGGAGACTTGAACATAGACATTATGGACGAAAATAATCCACACTCCTATGAGTACCTTAACATTATGGCCGAACATAACTATTTGTCAGCTATAAACGGCTACACACGAGTGGAGAGGAGTAGTGCAACATGCCTGGATCATATTTTCGTAAATTCACCTTTTTTATCATCTGACTGTATTTCTTCGGCTATATTGCATTATAACATTACAGACCATTTTCCCATAATACTAAAATTGTCTATAAAAGACAATAAAGAATTTAAACAAAATACAACGAAAAAATACAGGACATATATAAACTACAAAAAGCTTAACGAAGCCTTAAGTACTGAAAACTGGTATGATGTGTACAATGAAAAGCATCCAGGCAAAGCATTTAATGTTTTTGTAAAACTTATAGGAAAATACATAGACAGTAACTCCAAAACAATTGAAATAAATCGTAACAAGATAAAGAGACAGCCGTGGATTACTAGTGGAATTGTAAATTCAATTAATAAAAAAAACCAACTGTATAAGGCTACAAAAAATCATCCTGAAAACGCTCAGTTACCAGACGACTTTAAAACGTATCGCAATAAGGTAACCAAAGTCATTAACATGGCAAAAACAAACTTTCTCAAAAACAATATATACAAAAACAAAGACAGTACAACAAAAATGTGGCAGTTCGTAAACAAATACAATAAAATAAAGCCAGTACATATACATCTTGTAGAAAGTCAGACGACACATAAACTCACAATAAATGATAAAGATACAGCGAATGAATTTTGTAAGTATTTTTCAAAAGTAGGGGAAATACTGGCAAAAAATATAACGCATCATGAAAAATTTGAAAGAACGCGAATACAAAATTCAATTTATCTGGCACCAACTAATCCGCTTGAGGTAAATAATATTATTTGCCAACTAAAGCTAAATAAATCGCCAGGCCTTGATGGTATAACATCATACACGCTCAAACAAATCAGTAACAACATTTTAAGTGTCTTATCGTACCTCATCAATACTTGCATAGACAAAGCTATATTCCCTGATGCACTAAAAACAGCACTAGTAAAGCCACTACACAAATCTGGAGAAAAGACACAAATTTCCAATTATAGACCAATCTCACTACTAAGCATTTTCTCAAAGATTTTTGAAAAAGTTTTGAAGGCCCGTTTTACTAATTTTATTGCTAAATATAGACTTCTATCTAAGCAGCAATATGGTTTCCAAGAAGGAAAATCCACACAAGATGCAATTGCAGTTTTGATGGAAAACGTGTATACCAGTCTAGACTTAGGAAACCCATCGGCCTGTGTCTTTATAGATTTAAAGAAGGCATTTGATACAGTTGAACACAAAGAATTACTAACTACTTTGGAGAATCTAGGATTTCGTGGCAAAACACATACTTTACTCAAAAGCTACCTTTCAGATAGGAATCAATGTGTAAAAGTTAATAATTCCATCAGCGACTTGCATCATGTAACATACGGTATCCCACAAGGTACAGTCTTAGGACCTATCCTGTTCAACCTATATGTAAATGATCTTTTTAACCTACACACACACGGTAAAATTATCGGGTTCGCAGATGATACGGCTGTTTTTTATAGCGAAAAATTTTGGGATATCTTAAAGACTCTTATTGAAGAGGATTTCAGAGTCATTATAAGCTTCTTCAATAATAAAATATTAACAATCAATTATGAAAAAACTTTATATCTGACTTTTTTATGTGATGATAGGAACAGTCCCACATTCAATAACATACACATCAAATTACCACCCATAGATGAAGTAGTGGTCCTAAAGCCAGCAAATCATATATAATACCTAGGAATCATAATAGACAGCCACCTAAAATGGGACAAACAAATAGATAGCTTAACGAACAGATTAAGATGTCTTATACCAAAATTTAAATTTTTTAGGGAAATTCTGGGATGCCTCCCTGCATTACAATACAAGGCTCGAAGTAATGTCGAAAAAGATTGTTATTCTTCTCCTAAGCTCTTCCCTCTCCAAAATGCGGGATATGCAAGCCAGTATCGTATACATTTCCGCCTGTAAAATAGTGGTGCAATGGCCGGGAGGCAAAGTGAGCTAGTTCTAGGCCCAAAGACTCCGGCGCCGGAGCCCTCTTCCGTAACTGAGACGTTCCTGTACCAGAAACCTTCTGGCTTCCGGAGTCCCCCTCTACGTCCTCGTCGGATACTTCACATGAAACTTGCGCTTAAAGATGGGACCTCGGTTAGCCGCGTGGGTCAGAGTGTCGTGCTATTGATCAGCCGGCCGGTCGGGCCGCGAGTTCGAATCTCGCCTTCGCCATGGATGTTGTGTGTTTGTTTTAGGCAGCAGCGGTGGCCGCAGTAGTAGACTCTTCGGTCTCCTGATCAGTCGCCGTGCGCTGTGCGGGTTCGATTCCCGTCTCCAGGAGAAATGTTTCTCTTGGCCATGGATGTTGTGATTGTCCGTAGGTGGTAGATGGTCTCTGACTGTCGAACGCGGAGGTACCACCCGGCGGTTCTCGTAAGCGGAGCCAGAATGTGTGCATGTTGCATGCACACGTGTTCCCTCGCCAGAGTCCGTGTGGCGTCCCCCCTTTCCCATGTATCCCCCATAGCCCCACGGTACCCAATGGGTGCTTAGGCCTCAGGCCTTCGTGGTAGTTGGAGTATAAAAAAAAAAGGCATCTACGACTGTGGATTTTGGACCAGCACAGGCTCAAGATTCATCAAGCGATTGATATCAAAAATATCTACTACTACTGAAAGCGGAAATCTCTCTAGATATTTGAAAGTTCAAAATGAAAAAAAAAATTTATAAATCAAACTGATTTGAATTCTTACCCCTGAATTATTGCATTTTATGATTTATTTTTACCAATTTTTGTTCTTGTCTATTCACCTAATATTGCCTTTTGTTTCAATATTGTCTCTATCCCGATTGCGTCTACGTCCCGATTTTGCGTCTCCGTCCCGATTGTGTCTTTTTAAAAATTTTACCAGGACTTGTCTAATGAATTTTATATACATATATTTTTTTTTATGTTTTTTTTTTAGTCTTAAGTTATTTATACATGAGCTCATGCCTAAGCACAAGTTTCTGCGAAACTTTTTTGGGTCCATTCGTTTATTGTATAATATTGTCTTTCATCTACTACTGCTATACTCTTTCTTTTGCAATAAACTTTATTATTATTTATTATTATTATTATTATTATTATTATTATCTTGTAATGATATTCATTTATAAAGTAAAAAATAATATATTTCCACCATGTCTAATTAATTTAACATCAAATGCTTACCATCATTTGCATAATCCCAGAAATAAAGAAGACTTCCATTTAGTGGCCAAAAAGTATAACATATGCTACAAATCTGTATTCTATGAAGGGTTGATTGAATATAATAAATTATATGAGGGATGTCTTTTAAGTTTTGCATATGGAAATAAAACAACACGGCAGGTAGTTTTAAATGACTTTATTGTTTTTCTAAGTATTCTCCACGAAGATTAATATACATCTGCATGCGCTCTAATAAATTTTAGAAGCACTTATTCCACTAGTTTGATGGCAGATCCAAAACGGCACTTTTGAATGCGTCAACTGCTTCTTCTGGTGACTGGAACCTTTGACCACGCAGTCTGGACTTAGATCGTGACTATATGGAAGATGCTCCAATAATTCCACGTTTTCTTCCGTTAAATACTGCCTTGTTTTTTGGGCTGTGTGCGAGCTTGTATTGTCTTGGTGACTTTTGGCAAACAAATGGTGATATACCAATCCGCTTTGCTCATTAAGAGGAATTGTTGCAATATGACCCGCTTTTGACACAAATGTCGCGACCATCTTTTTCGTAATACTTCGAGAACGGATGACTTTTGTTGGCTTTTCTTCACCTTGGAACACCTAAACAGCCGACTGTCGTTTATTTTCTGGTTCATAACAGTAAATCCACGATTCATCACCACTAATAATGCTGTACACATTTTTTGAGTTTCCGGAATTGAAACGGTCAAGCGTTTTTTGACACCAATTAACCCTGGCTGCTTTCTGCTCTTCTGTCAACAGGTGGGGTATCCAACGAGAAACTAATTTTCTTACTCCTAATTCTTCATGTAAACTTTTTTGAATTGAGGTCTTTGAGATCTTCAAGGACGCCTCAATCTCGCGATATGTCACATGACTATCTTCAATGATAAGTTTGCGCACAGCATCGACGATTTCCTGGGTGACTGCCGTTTTTGGTGCACCCACCCTGGGATTGTCGCTAAGACATACCCGTCCACGTTTGAATTCTCCATACCAACAGGAAATTGTCGACTGATGTGGCGCTTCGTTGCCGAAAACAGACAGTAACTCAGTAAGGCATTCTTGTTACGATATTGTCTCTGAAAGTTGTAATAAATTATGGCGCGAAAATGTTCTCGGTTGAGTTCCATCTTTCTGATGACACGTAAAAATTCACTGTAGTGAGAACACTGGACGTATTGTTGTGAAACTTTGAATTTAAGTTTACTAAAGAGTGAGGTTAAGATTCAGTACTGACGTTCGATCCGCGCGGTCTACTACGTTTCTATATGCAAAACTTAAAAGACAGTATACAGCAATAAAAGACCAGAAAACTTTGACAAAATGCAAAGTAAAATTGAGGAATCACTTGTTAAATCCAGAATTATAGCTTGCCCAGCATTTATATCCCATGGCTTAAATTTACTGATTCTAAGTTGCTTGCAAATATTCGGTTTACATAGCCAAACGTCCTAAATAAATCTTGTGACTACTACTATATTAAAAATTATTATGAATTTGGAAAGCATCGAGTAGCAGAGTTGGAGTATGGGGGTTTTTTATTGATACAAATTACAATCATTCTTGAGTAATAATAATGCAGAACAAGCTTGTATACAAAATAGATGAAATAAACATTATGAACATTTTATTTCGGTATTATTATTATTTTATTACTTGGTGCCCTATTAAATGAATTACTAAATAGGAAAGTCTTAATTATGTTTAAATTGGTATTTTAGAATTTCAAAAAAAAAACAAAATAGACAAATTTCACAAGTAAAATATTTTATTGAATGCTAATGAAAAGTTTCTTTAGGTAGAAAAACAAAAACTTTTGCTGGGTAACTTTTTTTATTAACCATCAAACTTGACAAAACCACTTTTTCTCATTATTAAAAAATCTGCGTGAAGTATTGGTAAAACTGATTTAAGGAAAGTTACGAGACATGAAAATACTATCAGAATGAGGCCTTATTTAGTTATTTTTTTATTTATTCCAAATAGTCTCCTGTTTCAAATGTATTTCCCACCAAAAAGTGTAATACTGAAAATATGAAATATCTACCAGAACTGGAATCCTTTGATGTGAACCAGCCAGAAAAGAATTAGCAAAAAAGCTCAACAATTTCAAAAAAATGTATTTGCCACTAATTTTTTTGAAGTTGATTGATTTTACTTCATAGTTTATTGAATACAGTAGACTCGTAATATAGTGAACTAATTAATGCACAACCAGTTCAGGGGATCTCTATATGTTTTGTCTCATAAACCCTTTTTGGACCATTTCATTTCTTAATTATTCGTTTTAAGGTTTTCATTTTTCCTGGCCTGTTATAAGTATTATTGACTCTTTCTAAAATATTTATTTACCCTTCTGCTTCGAATAGTGCATATCATAGATTTGGCAACACCATATTCTTTGGATAAAACAGTCACTGCGATGCATTTCTTTAAGTTCTCTAATACCTGAACTCTTATCATGTTTCCTATTTTTTTAACAGACTTTACTTGTGTAACGGCCTGATCAATCAAAATCTGCAATAGACTGCTGTGATCCAATTACACAAAAGAAAATATTAAAATCGTTTCCCTGTTTCGACGTGCTGGTTTACGAACAAAAGCTATTGGTTCAAAATATTGTCTGTTCACTATTTTGAGTACTTCATGTTCACTATATCGCGAGTCAACTGTATACGTGAAGAAGTGGTTTTTCTAATTTTGACGTTTTGACATCCAGCAGAATTTTATGTATCACTAGAAAGAAAACCTTAAGGATATATTTCCATTGTTAAAACCATCTATGCGTTTTTTGCTAGTTAACCGGACCTATTTGGGGATCCTTTTGCGTTTAAATTTCAATTTTCATTTGTTTTAAAATCAAAAAACATCTATCACCATTATTAATTTATTTCAAATAGGAAGTGGGACATGTTGGCTATGATGAAATGTTGTATTCAAAGTACAAGCGTTTAAACAACAAGCCTGATGAAAGCTTACTTGTAAATGCCACTGAATCAAATCATAGTGTGCAGTTAGACTGCTCAACCAGTCAGCCTTCAAGCAGTAGAACATCACCTCAGATTCAAAGCTCTTGTTCAAGTGTCATCTGTCTACAACCTCATTCAGATGTTTCCAGGTAAGAAATAACAAGTGGTTGAGTCATACATATAATTTTCAAGAAATATAAGTATGTTTGCAATTTTAAATTGAAAGTGAAAAGGCACTGTCACAGTGGTTATACATAGGGAGGCGTTATTTTGTTCTTCCAGCTACTACAGGGGCCCTCCCTGCATTGGATTTCCTTGGGGACCGCCAAACCTATATAGAATTTTGAGTCTAGAGATCATTGATCATTGAAATATGAAGAAAAGCTTCTGTTTTACTCCCATACTCTTTTTATCCTCACAATCATGTTTACTTCAAATGTATGTAGCTTATCCGATCATTTATTGAACGTTTATTAATCCACAGATCTTCAACACCAACTAATTTCTCCGTTAAATCTAGTACATCATCAACAAAATCCTCACCCAAAAAGGTAATTTCTGTACCACAAATTGACGAAAAGATGACAATCAGAGAGTCAGAAAATGACGAGCAGACAAAACCTTTACCACTCAGCGTTATAATGAGGAAGGCTAAGAAGAAGTCAGTGGAGAAAGATAAAAATGAACAGTCGCCTCCTAAAAAATCACAATCAATCCAAAATCTGCAATCGACAATGCCAAATGGAAAGGAAAATGGCAACTTGGCAGCCAATCAACCTTGTGCAAGTAGTACAGTGAAAGGTAAGCAATACACACTGTGCCTGACAAGAAAAGATGCAATTGAAGGAAACATGATTTTCCCTATATTCCCGCGTACTCTGAAAGCTTGGAAAAATTCTGAACTGGGGAAGGCACTCTGCAAAATGATACTTTGGAACCAGCTGGCATTCACTTGTAGTAATGGTGTGTGTTTCCTAATTGTCAATACACTTGAGCTGTTTGCTGTGGCTATGCGTTCACGGGTGCGCTATTAGAAAGTATACAAGTGACAAGTATGGTGATCAGCACGGCTATTATACAGGGTGTTTGGTGCATCGTTTGCCAAATTGAAATGGCAGACAGAGGAGGTCTTTTTCTATCACCCCAGGTCCTCAAACAGTTTTTAGCCCGGAATTAATTATGTAGATTTTTTAATTTTTTTTAGTAAAAACTCCAAAATGTAATACACAAAGTGAAATAAAAAAAAATGAAGAGTATGCCTACCTAATGATTAATTTATCTTAATGGGTGATGTACCAATCTTACAAAATCAAAATTACTTGTCAGCAGCATGTAGTTTTTTATTTATAAACTCACAAAGGGTTACAAAGAAGAACAAAAAAATGTAAGTCTCAATTTTGAATTTCTGTAAAAAAAACTAAAAGCGTTCACGTTCTTAGAATTCTTTTAAAAACTACTCTAGTTTATCCCGATTCTAACGGTATGCCACAAGTCACAAAAAGTTTAACTGACTTATTGAATTTGCAAATTTTGTGTACTAGGGAAGGAAAATAAAAAAACGCGTAAAATCAAATTTCAATCATTTATTATTTTTTCTGTTTCACAAATCTTATTCAAATCGTTGTCCTCTATTGCGTATGCATGCACGACACCTTTGTCTTATATCGACGGTTGTCGTACGTAGGCGAATTTCTTCCCGAATCGTACCAAACGCCTCTTCTATTCTTCGGATCAGCTGCTCCCTTGTTCCAACTTCTGTCGTGTAGACGAGTGCTTTTGAACGTCCCCAGATGTAAAAATCCAATGGAGTTAGGTCTGGGGAGCGTGCAGGCCATGGAATAGGACCATCTCGTCCAATCCACGCATTCGGAAAAACATCATTAGATGTTCCCGCACAACTAGGCTCCAGAGTACAGGACAGCCATCATGTTGGAACACAATTCGTCTGTCGCCATTGAAAATTGGCACCTCATTCACCAATTGGGGCAACTTATTTTGCAGAAAATGTAGATAATTATCTCCGTTAAGACGATCTGGCAAATAATGTGGCCCAATCACACTTCTGCCCAAACATTCACACTGAATCTTCTCTGAAAAGAGCTTGGACTCATCCGTCCACAGAATACTTGTCTAAAAGTCCGCATCGTCCACGTCTGTGTGCAGCAAGAAACGACAAAACCGGACTCGGTTGTCGAAGTCATTGTTTTCAAGACCTGCAATCAAAAAAAACCGGTTTCTCGTAAGCGTCGATAAGTGTTTTGGAATTAGGCAGCCAGCAGGGACGAACCTCGATGGAAAAATGGACCCACGTCGTCCCTGTCGATTACCCGCTCAAAAGTTTTCACTTGAGTTATTTTGTATGTGTAAATTACACAACAGAAACAAAAATTCATTGTTATTATCCGACCGAAAAAAATTGACCCTGTACACAAAATTTGCAAATTCAAGAAATTCTTTCAACTTTTTTGTGACTTGGCATACCGTTAGAATCGGTATAAACTAGAGTAGTTTTTAAAAGAATTCTAAGAACGTGAACGCTTTTAGTTTTTTTTTATTTTTTTTTTACAGAAATAAGATTGGTACAAACAACATCACCCATTAACACGTTCACTGCGAACGACGCTGATCCGCGTCCGACCGATGTTTAACGAAAGGCGGCGGGCGCGGATCCGCGCTTCTGGCTGATATAAACTCACAAGACTGTGGTGTTCTGAAATTAATTAAAGAAACATCTTTAATAGGGTTTCAAGACATGTTTCGTGTTACTGCGCGAAGAAAAAAACGAGATAGAAGAAGAAAATGTATATATGAAATAGTTTTCAATTACATAACGCACATCCAATAGGCTTACGACGCGAATCCGCGCTTCGCTTGTCGGGCGCCTAAAATCGTTCAGCCGCTACCGTGCGCGCGGCGCGAGGCAGGTCGCAGCGAACGTGTTAAGACAAATTAATCATTAGATGGACATACTCCTTATTTTTTTATTTCACTTTGTGTATTACATTTTGGAGTTTTTACTAAAAAAAATTAAAAAAGCTACATAATTCCGTTGGGCTATGTAATTTTATATGCAGCCATCAAAGTTATGATGTATTTCCTATGTGCTCTGCAAGATTATTTGGTCTGGCCATTATATGCAATAATTCAAGACAATACATAGGCTATACTGACACAGATCCATATAAAAATCTTTTATGGTCATTGCATGAAATTATTTCGTGTTTTGTCCTTATTTTTGGCGGGTCACGGTAAAACTGCGTGAGTCGTCTACTTTTAAGTATCGACGTTTATTTTTGTAAGATCAGAGACATGCCTACGTTGTTTACTTTTGTCTCACCGCCTCGAAATTTTGTTTTAAGGTATGAATGTTCTGCAACTATGCTTGACCCTGTCTGTGTGATAACTCTCCTGTCATGGGAATGTGATTTGAGTTCACCTCTTGTGGATGTCTGTTATAAAATATAGTATAGCCTGGAAATACAAATAACGGGCAATGTCGACAGTTTGTGCTAAAATTAGAGTATTACTAGAAAGTGAATAAAGAGAAGGGCCCCTTCGTGTGTAGGTATAAGTAGCAGCTGTGCTGAAGATCGGTTTTCCTAGGTGCATTTTTATGAAAATTTAAGAAATTATTTTTTGCGACATTGACATAGCATAAATCGGGGTTTCTGTTTTAGAATTCTGTCTTGGAAGTAGCACTAATGCGCTCAAATCATCCAGCAGCTCAGATTCTATTTACGATCCATGGTGGAGGAGTAATGGACCTGATAATTGGAGGGATAAGACCACATGCTCTCCAAGGTTTTTCAAAGGAAATACTAGCAGTCCATGGAGGAAGAAGCCCAAAGAAGACACATATGACCTGGATTCAGATAAAGAATTCCCACCTTTATAATAACAGTATGTGCTATGGGGAAATGCAAGTTCTGAAACTTATCCTGTGGTTTTTATGTTCATATGGCTGCATTGTAGGGTTGGATCAAACCATATATGTTTCAATCTCTCTCTGTTGTATGACGTTTCCGCCACCATTGTCATTGTACATACGTGGAAAAGGCTATTCTTATATCACTCAAAAGGACAAAAACATATCAAGAAGAAACTAATAATTTTCAAAATAAACATATATTTATATTGAAATTATTACACATTTATTCGAAAAATACAAAAAGCCATTTAAGTAACTTTAAATTCTTTCTTACTTTCAAACTGGGGCATTTGTTTCTGAGAATGAATTTTATTTTTTATCAAAAGATACTCTTCAGGATGACTTACGGTACGAACATAGTGGAGCGACGAGGTTTCAGATTCAGATATCTGGTAGCGTCTAGAGCGTAGAGGCAAGAGGCACCTATGGTTATAGTAGAGCGTCGCGTTTTGTCGAAGATAGACGTAAAAATATGTATTCCGACAGTGACGATGACATTCTTCTCAATAATACTTACCTGCAAGTGCTTTTAATGACTGGAGTGCGGCAGTGTAGTGTGCACGACGTAAATAAAAGTCGGAAACGCCTAGGGGAATTCCATCATTTATTTCTAGAACTGAAAAATTATCCCGACAGGCTATTTGACTACATTCGAATGGAACTTGCCACCTTTCAGTATATATTAGAACAAGTTACACCCTGCATCAACAAGAAATGGACAAATTTTAATCAAGCGCCTATAGGAACCGAAGAAATGTTGGTGGTAACAATTCGGTAAGAGAATATTATGTATTAAGGATAATACTTTTATTATTCATAAACAAACAAACGGTAACGCAAAATAATATTCTGTCTTCTGAACACAACGAACGATAACTTATAATAACTTATAATGTTTACTGATCTGCGTAATTAAACCCCTGCAACAAATGGGATGAATGTGCAAACGATGTTTGTGGTTGAGATGTATATGTCGGGCTATGATTAACAGAATGACTGACATTGATGGTGGACTGATTGTTCGAGTACTCTTCATAGGCATACTTCTGAACCAAATTTTGAATTTCATTGCGGAACTGAAGTTTTCGATGAGGCCTAATTTTCACCACGTGGGGCAAAAGGCTATCAAAAAACAGTTTATCGTCATCTGTGACTGGTAGGGCTCTGCCACGGTCTGCAGCGACACGTTTCTCATCTAAATATTGTAGTTTTTTCTTCTCTATCTCAAGAAAAGCGTCAAGTTGATTTGACCGTTTTCGGGCCCTATTCTTTAGAATAGTTCGTGGTTCTTTTGGTGTGCTTTGAATTGGAGTGACTGATTCTGTGTGGTCGGGTTCTGTTTCCTGCGTTTCTACACCCTGCGTTTCGTCCATTTCGTCTTCGTCATAGTCACCATCATTTTCATCCATCTGCGTAGAGGGTGTCGAAACTTGTGTGTCATTGTCGGGATCCAACAGGTTGCTATGACTGGATCTCGGCAGAAACTGGTCTCTCAGAAACAATAAACTTTTGAAATGAGGCCAGGAGCTCTTTTTAAGAGCCTCTTCGCCTGAATCACCAGACCGGGGCAGAGGTATTTTCTTCAGTTCTTTTCTGAAATAATCACGTAGATTTTTCCACTTCTCAGAAACTTTCTTAACTGCAACAAACAAAAATTTTCAGATATCTTGCAACAGGAGCGTCCTTTAGACACTTGGCATTTTCCTTTCGAATGGGCAGGAGTACTGTTGCGAGCATTATAAAACATATGATTAAAATATTATGGAACATGCTGCAACCACTTCACATGCCAGAACCTACTACGGCAACATTTTTAAATGTAAGTGCAGACTTCATGAAAGTATGGAACTTCCCCAATTGCATCGGAGCTGTTGACGGCAAACACGTCAAAGTTATAGCACCACAACATTCCGGATCCATGTACTTCAATTATAAGCATTATTTTTCTATCGTCCTACAAGGAGTTTGCGACGCAAATTACAAATTGCTTGTGATAGATGTCGGAGGTTACGGCAAACAGAGCGATGGGGGAACGTTTCAGAGTTCCAATTTGTACAAACGGATACACCAAAACAAACTAAATGTGCCAAATCCAGATAGTTTACCAGGAACAAATGTCCGCGCTCCCTACGTATTTATTGCAGATGAAGCGTATCCACTAATGCCCAATTTGCTAAAACCATACAATCGAAGGAACCGCTCTTTGGAACATATAAATTTTAACCAAAGATTGTCCAGAGCACGCAAAACTATCGAGTGCACCTTTGGAATTATGTACGCGAAGTGGCGTCTTCTGTCCAAAGCTATAGAGACTACTGAAAAGACTGCGGATGATATCATTAAGGCGATATGCATTTTGCATAATACAATACTGGACCGAGAGGGATTTCAACGACATTTAACATTAGTAACTGATGCAGTTCCTAGAGATCAGATGTTTGAATTACCTAGAGGAAGGCAACTGGGTGAAGGTCAAAGAGTTCGCGACATTTTCTGTAACTATGTTAATTTCTTTCCAATCAGTTACGAGACAGCTTAAAATTTTACCGCAAGATGTAAGTTCTAGCTGTTGAAATGTGTATAAAATACAATTATTTACTTACCCGACTGATTATTGCATTCATTGGCTACCTCCTCCCATAACTTATCTAGCACGTATCGGTTGCGATGATCTGGATGACTCTGATCCCATATAGCCCTTCTGTGATATACACTATTTATTAATTGCACAACATCCATTATTAAATCGCTTGAAAACGCGTGACAAAAATTGAATGCAACTATTTAAAACTCGTCGCTCGAAACCTCCTAGAGACTCGACGCATGCCTTATCGCGCTACTATGGCCCGACAGGTTTCAACCTGTGTTTTTGACTCACATAGCGGCAAACCGCGCGGTTAGCCTCTATCTGAATCTGAAACCTCGTCGCTCCACTATGTTCGTACCCTTAGTGACTGTCTTTAGTCCTGACTCAACCGCTTGACTCATCATGACCTTTTTACTAATGTATGAATACGTCGTCTGAAACATGGCTCAATGTAGATGGCTGAGAATATTTTTGTCGCTTCAAATACTCGAATCTGTTTAGAATCTGCAGCTGATCTTGCCTTTTGAATGCGCCTAGCGGCGAGTTCTCTTATGCGTTTCTGTCCGTTAGATAGCATAGATAAGAGCACGTTTTCCGGATGTGCGAAGACAATGCGTTGAATAACAGGAATATTCTTTAATTGTCGTCTTAGAAATCTCAACTAAAATACCAAATTCCAGAAATGTCTTACTTCATCTTTGCGTGGCTATTACAACTCAAGATTAAAAAAACATTCCACCCCACCCAAATATGGTATATATGGTTTGATTCGTCCTATGTACTATAGGGTAGCTTATTGGATGCTTTTATCAGAATGGAGCGGAAATGTCGAGTTGACTTCACTGTGTTTAGTAAAAAATATGTAAGTTAGTCTGAAAAGGCTGTGTGACTTGAACTAATGTTTTCTCTTTCAGCAAGGAATATTTTCTGTGATCTAGATGTACTGGAAGGAAAATTGTGGTTCTGATAAAATCGTCCTAATCTGAAACACTGATTTCCCAAAATAGTTTTGACGTACTCCAAAGGCCCAGATGTATAGAGATAATTGTTTCACTGAAGCACAAGGGATATGTTGAATCACTCATTTGCTCTTCTCAGACAGAAAATCAAACTCTTATTCTTCAGAGCTCAATAATTGTGATAAGTTGTTTTTCCTTTTACTGAATTTTGTATGCTAAGGCATTTGGTAGAGTACTTAGATGGTTCATTGGGAAAGTAATGGAGAATGGAAAGTGGTAATGAATTTTTAAGGGCAATCCTCGACCATTCCGTAGAATCAAATAATCGGACGACCATGTCCATTATATTCACGGAAATAAAAATGATATACTTAATGATGTATATGATATTTCTAATAGACAACAATTTATATACAAGTGGCGTAGCGTGGGTTTTCGCTGCCTGGGGAAAATACAAAGTTGGTCGTCCACTCCTATTTTAATTATCAGTAGAAAGTTAGCAAAGTCAAAGCATCTTCAAATTCACTAATCAATTAAAAATGTACTTTTCGTGTTTTTTTTTTCATAGCAAAATCTTCGACCCAAACATGTGCATGACGTCATACCAGTGAGACATGTGTGTACTTACGTATCCTCTTAATGCTTTTCCTATTTTAAAACATCTAATGTATTTTCAACACAGCTTGAGCTGTATTTTAGCGTCAAAACTTTAAAATGTAATAGTCAAATAAGTCATATAAATTTTGGATGGAAATATTTACTTCTGGTATTGAACCGTAATTCTTTCTTTAATTTCAAATTTGAATTTTTCTTCTAAAAGTACAGAAAATTTCCTATAGCAGGTGTTTCAAATTCGACTCTCAGATACTGAAGTTCAGGAACTAGGGAAATCGCACATAGAAAGTTTCACAATTCCGAGTATTTCTGGAGATCGACGAAAGAAACAGAATTTTTACAAAATCATTTTCATTTTTTCCTTACTCAACTTGAGATGCGATTTCAAAATAAAACGTTAATATTCTCACTTTCCCTCCTTTACAAGATGACATGATTTTAATTACAAAATGGCGTTACGTCTTTTGTTCTCAGTCAACATTTTTTCTGTAGATTCCATATTGGATTATTGCACATTTGAATTCAGATTTAATTTTAATTGCAAAATGTATAATGTAAAAGTCATAGACATGTTAATATATTAACTTTGCCAAACATTGGATATTTATAGAAACAGAATTTCCGAAGTATTCTTTAAATTTATCAGAATGTCATTTGTTTTGTATCATCAGACAAGCATTGCTTCAGTTCTCATGAATCAGGCATATGTAAACAGTCCCTATTTCCAATTTTACTGAGGTGACATTTGGCAGATTATGAGATGGATTGATATAAAACTTAAAATGACTAAAAAAAGTTGTTTTCGTATAGTTGGTCCTAACTCATCGAACAAAAGGATAACATAATGATTAAACTTTTTTATACCCACCTTATCTAAACCGATGCAGACATATTGCATTCAATTACTCTAATCTACAGGGAAAAATGAAGACGATTTTGGGAAAATCCGTAAACACTAAGAAATGCGAATGTGCTATTTCCGTAGTGCGCAACTATGCTCTCATTTAACCCACTTCATATCTGTAACCGTCTCTGAGATCCCAATGGTGGGAGTCGAATTTGAAAGACCCGGTATAAAACTATATTTAATTGGGAAAATAGCTTTCTTCCGTCCGACCATGGATGGCCAACCATGGACAGCTATTTCGTACTTCTTGGCAATTCTATATTTAATATCTCAATCTCTTCAATTCGACACACAAAAATATCAGTTTCAATTACGGATATTTTTTAAGAGCATCTAGCCAGTAAGCATCACAAGAAGCAAAAATCGTCTTTTCTCTGTCAAACTTTTTATGTAGATGTTCAAATTGTCCAATATGAACGTATTCTAAAACCTCATTTTTTTTGTTCTCTGTTGTCCGCTTCACTTGCAATTCCTCATAACCAAAAAGGTTGACAAACTAATATTTTGTCTATCCTTATTCTAAAAATAGATATTTTGCACGATCTTAGTTTCTATATACTTACTTAGTCATGGAGTTCTATAGCTTCCAGCAGTTGATCAAGTTTAACTAGCTTTCTTGCTTGCTGTCTAATTATGAATAATTTCGTTTTTCAACCCATATTAATAATCTCAGTGGCATTATCAGCGCGGGTGCTATTTGGGATTTGAAATAGGATTTTTCGATTTATGATTTTAAAAATGGTTGCGCTTGCCGCCGCCTCTTTCCGTATGCCACCCGGCGCCAACCAGCCCCTCGCTACGCCACTGAGCACATTTGTTTTAGAATTGAACTAGTACCTTTCGGAATGAACAATTTTATTTTCAAATGAGACAAACTTTCAAAGTACGATATACACTACAGATATGAGTAGTTTAGTATTAAAATTGTATTAACCTACAGTTATTGCATGTGTTTTTGATTCAGTACTTACTGTAACAAAACAAGTCTTGCCTTGATATATGATCCAGTAGTATGACTTCAATGTTAGATGATTCAGTTTTCAATGGGTTTTTGCTATTTTTATAGCTTTTCTATGTCAGTTATTCAGAGAATGACAAAATCTTACATACGGTAGTGACCCTAGAAACGCCTCACGACGATAACAGTACCTCACTAAGTTTCAATACTATTATCTATATATCTCTTTTACAAATCTATCTGTTACCTAAAAAACGGTACGAACAAGAGATCTCGTGGCCGAGCAGCAACTTTTAATGCCCTCTCCAGACTCACGCGCGAAGCCGCGAATTACCCGCGACCCATGAGTGTGGATCCCATTCGCGTATTCTTCTCGGCCTCACGTCGCGTTCGCGCGTTGTTCCCGTTTGTTGGCAGTTTTTTGTCCCGCGACAAAGAGTTCGCAAGGCGCGAACATGACAAGGCTCCTCATTCGCTGGTGTTTCAGTTGCCAGCAACAGTAGCAATTTCACCATCCATACTCGTCAAGAACGCGAACTATACTGCGAAGCAGGCGCGAACATCTGCGAGTGTGGAACTGTAGGTATTCGCACCGCGATCCGCGCCGCGATTTCACGCCGTGATCCGCGCGTGAGTCTGGAGAGCACATAAGGTGCACTCAAATTGAGCAGAAGAGAAGGGAAAAGGAAATAAAAACTTCTGCCGGGTTCCTTCAGGCTACGTTCTCACAGAGTGAACAGCCGACAGCGTGACGTGCTTTCGTGGCTTGGCTGAACTGAGGAATGGAAAGTCAGGCAGCGAGGGTCGTGGACTGATCACACGGTCACGACTCGGTTCATTCCTTGAAACCGATTGACTTCTGGTTGAAAGTTGTCCAGTTTTATTGCTATGCTAGCGAAAAGTTGATTCATGTGAAGAGATGAAAAATCAGGAGAAAAACGTTGTTGGGTCATTACCACCATATGCGAAGCTCCACACTAGCGTCTCCTAGCACGAAAATCAGATGTTTTTGGTACCGAGCTTGACATGACAAATATTTGAACGTCTAATGTGAGATATTTTGATTCGGCCCTTTCCATGGCCAAAGCCTAAATCCCCCCTATTCAGGGCCAATGAAGTATGAACCCCCATTCTATAGGCTTCATGTGGTACACGTCAGTCAATCCTAATGCCCAGAGTGGATCTTTAACCTTTATCATAGTTACTTTATTAATTTGCATCCACATACGGCCGTAAAATTTCCTGTTTTCTTTCAATTCCAGAATACAGATGAGGGGTTTTCTTTGAAATGTTGGGTTAGCCTTGCATGTAATGACCAAGGTCACATGTGGGGGCCCCGCAAACGTCACAACTGTGTTGTCAAAAATCTTTGTTTCTAGTAAATTGTTTTCAATGTCTTGATTTGACCTTGAAATCGTCTTGATTTTGACCTTGAGCTCGTGGTGTAGGCAACATTCTTCCCATTCTGTTATAAATATTAGGGTTGTCTTTAAAAATGTTGTCATGACCTTGAATGTCATATTCATGGTCAAGATCATATCGGACGTAAAATATCATCCTATTTCCAATTTCGGTGTAAAAAGGGGGATCCATATCTGTACCTCAGAACCAGACTAGGTTAAGTCCAAATAAGTAGTTTTGAGATAATTGTATTTGAAATATTTTTCTTGCATTTTATTGAATGACTTGTTATGAGTTAGATGGTCGTAACTTCCTTATTATTACAGATAGATGGAATCTGCATGCAGCAAATGAAAATTCACAATATTATCATAAGCTTAACATATTAAACTCATTTTTGACAAAAATGGACTTGACCTAGTCTGGCTCTCAGGTACAGATATGAAAACACCTACTTGACCTTGAAATCACCTCAAAAGTCATGGCCACGGTATAGTTTGACGTAAAATTCCCTTCTGTCTCCTAATCCGATGTAAAAGAGGGGCTTCCATTTGAAAATATTTACTTACCCCTGAAGGGCATAGTCATGGTCACCATCATGTTGCCCTGCAGCTTTGAAACGTTTCATAGTTTTCGAATTATTTAGGGGGGGGAATTAAAATGAATTATTTTCTATTACTAAATCCTCTTCGATAAAGAAATACGAGTTAAGTGTAACTGTCTTCAAGTGTGAAGACGTGTTTGTTTGTATGATTCGCGTATCAAGGCAAGTGTTATTTTGAGAGAGATATATTTTTGTAGTAAGTTAATCCACAGTGTCAGTTTCTTGTTACCATTATAGATTTAGTTTAGAGATGTAGTTATCTAGCGCCTTTAGCACAAAATCTGAGTTCCATGGTAGCTCAAGCAGCTACTATGGTTCCCCGAGTGCTGAACGTTCTAGATTTTGCACCAACTTTGTTATGCGAAGTTGGTACAAACACATACACATTACACGTGTTTGACGAAAATTCATGATTACATTAAAAATGGTAATCATAATGTTAGGTTAAATAATGTAAGATAGATAATTTTGGTAACAGTTTTTGGTTTTATTTACCCTCTATTTTCACGTCAGCTGGCGCAAAGTTTTACCTGCTTTTGAACAAAAGTAGGAGTCAAATTAGGAAACACTGAACGATATTCATCGCAAACTAATAAATCGCTAAAATCTGAAATCTACTAATAAACTGAAGTCGCATCTCTAATAGGTGCGTAGAATTACCGGAGCTGGAAATGTATTTATATAATAACATCAAAAAATAGTGATACACCCTCCCCCGCCCCCATGCAACCTCTCATCTCCAATTATTTTACCCTAAAAACTTTTTTATAATTGGTCAGGACCCTCTGAATCGTCGAAAAACGACGTTCTTATTTGTTTCGTTTTTGGCATTTTTCTTCTCGGCTATTGGACTGATTTTCAAAAACTACAAAGCTTTTTTGTCCTTGGGTATCGAACCTCTATCAATTCGGTCACGTACTGCCACGCATTCTGAATTAATTATATGGCTGCTTCATTGCCGTTTAAAATCATAAATATGGTGTTTCAAGTTCTGAACAGTAGAGATGATCAACATAGTCAAAAACTGTTTATCTTATTTTATTTCTGCCTTACGTAAAATGTGGTCATGACCATTAGCAGCCATTTTGCTTGTAGCGTTTTTTTATATGCAAAGAGCTTTTCTAAATGAGAGAGATGTTAGCAAGTACAAAATGAATCTGTAGCGTACAAAAAACCACAACAAAATATTTGATCTGTCTACCTGGCGTTGGCGGATCCCTCAAAATTAATTATGTCGTATGTTGATATGGGGAGTTTTGAAATATCACTAGATAATTAGCTATTATTCTACCGTAATGGATATTTCTGAAAAATACTGTATGGAGGATAATATGAAAAACAATTAAGCAATGTCAAAATAAAATTTATTCAAAATTTCAACAGATCTCTAACGCTACACAGCACAAATTTAATTTATAAGAAATTACTGGATTTCGATAACCTTTACAGACTAAAATAGGGTATATTCAGCTGGACCATTGCATTGTATTGCAAGTGCTGATATTTCAATCTTCAGCAAATAAAAGGCACAACTTCACGTGCTGCGTTTACAATAAATTATCCACATGCGATTTAGCAATATTCCAAAGGGAGAGAAAAAATAAAAGTCTGCAATTGAGTCAATATTGGCAAACTGGAGCTTACATGTTACTAGTTATTTTCGAATGTTTAGATATACCATTTGACCTCCCCTTTGAGCGAGCAGCATTTACAGAGTCCACCAAATTTAATATGTATTTCTACATTTTTAACTCGAATATTATACAAATACAAAATTACAGATATTATGATAGAACTAGCTGACAATACCACGTCTTAGCTAAGCGATTCTATTTTTGAGAACTCAAAACGTAATCTAAAAACATAAGTGCTTATTTTTTCGCAGGAAAACCACCAAATTCGCTTTAAAGTTTCTTGGATCGGGGACCTGATTCTAACTGAATTTCGACCGTTGAAATAATTTTGATGACGCCTTGTCATGTATTTGATCCGCAATGATAATTTTGATACCGACATGTCAGTTTATATACAGTAATGAACAAAAGTATATAGACAAATATGAATATTTAGCTAAATTCCTTTAGAAAACGAATTCATACTTCATTGCTCCATAAACAAATGCGCTATTAGTAGAAAAACTAAATTCCTTGTTTTTACATTATCTGCAATGAACACAATACAAGTCTGAATATAAGCACTTTTTTATGAGGGAGAAAAATATGTGTAGACAAATTCTTTTCAACATTAGTTTAGTACAGTTTCGTGTCAGAAAAGGATTAGTTTGTGTTCATCAAGTTGTGGAATAAGTTGAGTGATTTTAAGACCATGCCGCGTGGTCCAGAAACTTCTTTCGATGTGAAAGCTAAGATCATTGAGTTATACAAAGATGGTCAACGTCAAGTCGACATTGCCAAAAATTTGAAGCTGAAGCGTAAAGCAATTTGGGCAATATTGAACAAATATAAACAAAAAGGTATCTTGGAAGCCTCTAAGAAAAGTGGTCAGCCTAGAAAATTAAATGCTGGATCAGTTCGATTAATAGAAGTAATTTCGTCCAAAGATCCGTTTAAAACCCCAAGACAAATAAAAGCCGACATCGAGACAAAAGGAAATGCCAATGTTTCTACGAAAACTATAAGTAGAAGATTAAATGATTTGAAGTTATTTGCACGTTGCCCGAGTAAGAAGCCGCTATTCTCGAGGAAAAACCGTAAGGACCGATTACAATCACAAAATCCAAGTTCAATATGCTTGGATCAGATGGTGTTCATTACGTTAGACGTCCTAGTGGACAAAGATTGCACCCCCCAAATGTTATGGTTTGGGGGTGCTTTTCGTGGTTTGGGATGGGACCTTTACATAGAATATATGGCATTATGGATAAGTTTGTATACACAGACATACTAAAGCATGTCATGTTACCCTATATGGAAGACAATATGCCCTTAAGATCAATCTTGCAGCAAGATAATGACCCGAAGCACACTTCAAATCTCGCAAAGAAATTCTTTCTGGATGAAAAAATACCAGTTCTCAAATGGCCTTCACAGTCTCCCGATTAAACCCCATTGAACATCTATGAGAATGCTTAGATAAGCAAATACAAGATAAAAATTATTCAAACAAGGATGAACTTTTTGCCGCTTTAGAGCAAAAGTGAAGACAAATTGATGAATCTTATATCAAGAAACTTCTACAATCTATGCCGAGACGATGCCAGGCGGTGATTGATAATAATGGTTATGCTACAAAATATTAACACAAACATGGTTGGTGTTCTATAATTCAACGAACTTTGCTTCTTTTTTCTATAATTGTTTTGCTTTGTCTATATATTTTTGTCCTTCATAGTTCCAGTTTTTTTTCAATTAATTTTTCATTGAAGGGAGTCTAATGAATTTATTTATGTATAAGTGAGTATTATGCTATAACGAATTATGTATACAGGTTGGTGTATTAATAAAACAAGTTAAAAAACAAGTACAGCACAATATTAATTTGTCTATATACTTTTGTCCATTACTGTATATTCAATAGGAGACATCTAGAATGAGGTGTCAAAATTATCATAGCGGATTATATGTTTGGTGGGAAGACGTAATCGAAATTAATGTTAACGATCGAAATTCAGTTACCTGGTGAACATATGATCTGAAATGTTTCCACGGTAGCAGCTACAACCTTGATAACGCTATGTATGCCATTGTTCACTTTTGATCAGACATTAACTTTTGGTTTGACTGATCAGTTCAACTCCTCATCATCGGTAATCGATATAACACTTCCAAACATGTCCGTATTCTTAATCAACGGGTTGGCTACCGAAAAACGTCTCTTCATCGGGTCAGTTTCTTCAACAGTCTTCTTTTCTTCATCGCTCCTGCGTAATTAAGATTCTTTGCTAAATATAATTAAACACATTTTAAGAATTGATTTTCCAGTGTTTGTACGCTGTTAGCCAGAAGCATACAATGGCAGCAGTTTTGCTCCCAGTAGGTGGCGCTAGTGCGGTTGGAGGCCAAACTATTAAACAAACCAACGATTGCGAGTTCGACAGCTCTGTAGTGTATGCATTATTTTGACAGATTTGATGGAAAGGTGAGATGTTTATAACTTTAGACATGACAGTCAACTTAACTAGTGCCATCTACTTAGAGTTTTCCAGATTACCTCCCATTGCTGGTGAACTCAACCCCTCTACAACTTAAAGAAAAATGGCATGCGGTATAAGGATAGTGATTTTTTAGGGTTCTTTGAAGTGGACAAGGTGAACATATTGTGCCAAATAAACATACATTCATCGTTTCCAATTAGGGTACTACAAAAGTGCATTATGACGTGTTTCGCTCTAGAATTACTAATTACATTTTTTGTATGTACCTTTTATCCTTTGCGTTTGTATTTTTGACTTGTGCTATTTTTGGTGCATGTATCTTATCATCATTACTTGAGGGCTTGCGGATTCCTTTGAGATTAGCTGTATTTCTGAAAGAGATAGTGGTCATTTACTCCACAACGAGTTAATACTAAATACTTTTCAAAAAGCTTATTCTTCATATCAGAGAACAATAACTTCTTGAAAATAGAGGTGATATGAAATATATAAATTTAATTTGAAAAGATAAAATATCATATAAGCTAATGCCACACGCCGAAAGTTATATATACTGTTTCAAGGATTATTAAAATATATAGTATAGGTTGAAATTTTAAGATGGAGATACCCACCTAGCTCCTATTTGCCTTTTATCTAGCTCTTTCTGTACCGATTCAGGAATCTGTTTGGAAGAGTTTACCTGTAAGTAAAAATATTCAGAATGAATGGGATGAGTTAGTAGGTATTTTTGTTTTAAAATGTTTCATACCACTATCTTTACCTTTTGCTACACATCCATAGACGCGTGGTCTCACGGACCGATATATTTCAAGGTCAAATTAATAAAGAAATTCTTTGTTACTGTTGTTACTTTTATTATGTAATATTATTTAATCAAGCTTATTGATTTTGTATACATTTTAATACATTTGAGATTTTAAGGCAGTAAACCGCCAAAATTACAAACTGTGAGCGGTATGTGAGGCCGCTCGTTTGTAGTTGATTAAGTAATCGCTGATGGTTTTTAGTCATGCTTAAGCTGGGTCAAAATATTTAGAGATCTTCACATCAGCTAACTGCTTATTTGGCAACGGATACATATGTTCCTACAAGTCAGCAATATATAATTCAAAATTGCACTTGAGATTCACCAAGGAACAGTCAATGTGAGTCAGAACTGGCGATCGTGGTATCACCAGAGCAAATAATCGAACGATTTTTTTTTGAAAATCCGAGATGCTTAACAAGTGATGCATTTCGGAAATTTATTCGAAACCCCAACTTAACATTCTACGTACAATTAACCGACTCTGTTAAACAAGACGAAGCCATTTCCACACTGCGAGGGTCAGTATGGATCAACTTCTTGCGCTGCAGATGTTGATGTTACATAACTACTTCGATCATCGTAATTAACTTGTATGTTTTTTCATCGGGGGTACTTCAGGACAAAATTTACGTTAATACTCCGAATAAATAAATACTATACGTAGTCATGCCATAAGTTCTGTCCCTCGTTTTCAAACAAGTGTAGACCTGTTAATACTTGTCCGATTGTTTACATTGTGGTGTCAGTTGATTAAGCGCTTTTCGGGTAATTACATATACCTCAGTTTGTATTGATCTCTCGAAGCATAACGATGGAGTGGGGCAAGGCAGAGAACCGTATTGCAGTGATAGCTTTACATAAGTGTAATCACAGTGCTAGTCAGATTTTTGAACTCTTACGCGGCCTTCAAATATCGCGTAAATTTGTGTCTAGGACCATTCAGCGGTACAATGAGACGTCCTCTGTTGATGACAGGCCAAGAAGCGGAAGACCTCGTCAAGTAAGGACTCCAGCAGCCATCAAAGCCGTAAAAGCCAGGATTCAAAGGAATCCACTCCGGAAGCAGAAGATCCTATCCAGGGAAATGAAGATTCCTGTCCGGACGATGTCGCGCATCATTAAACAAGACCTAGGGCTAGGGGCTTACCGGAGACGTACGGGCCAGCGACTTACGGCCACCTTGCGACACATCAGGGCGACAAGATCCAAGAAGCTCTTGGAGAGGTACGCAGCTGGGGGATTCCGAAAGATTTTGTTCACGGATGAGAAAATCTTCACCATAGAAGAAAAATTCAACCGACAAAATGACAAAGTGTATGCAAGGAGTTCACAGGAAGCTTCGGAGATCATTCCGAGAGTTGAGAGAGGCCACCACCCTGCGTCAGTCATGGTTTGGTGGGGGGTGTCCTACGAAGGGGTCACTCAGCTCCATTTCTGTAAACAGGGCGTGAAAACAAAAGCGGCAAACTATCAGAGCGACATACTGGATCCTATCGTCAAGCCTTTAAGTGGTACATTGTTTGCCAACCAACACTGGGTCTACCAGCAGGATTCCGCCCCCGCTCACAAGGCTAAGAGTACGCAGCGCTGGCTGGAAAGCAATGTGCCAGAGTTCATTGCTGCGGAAGATTGGCCCTCAGAGAGTCCGGACCTCAATCCTTTAGACTACAAGTTGTGGGACCTGCTAGAGCAGTTGGCCTGCTCCAAAGCCCACCGTAATATCGAGTCCCTGAAAGCGGATTTGATCCGATCAGCGGCAGCTATTCCTTTGGAAGCTGTGCGTGCAGTGATAGATGAGTGGCCCGCGAGATTGAAGCAGTGTGTGAAGGCCAAGGGGGGACATTTTGAATAAAACTGTTTGATTATGAATTCTAAAAATGTTGTCGAATAAATAATATCTTTCATATAAATATATCTTATCTTGTTTCATTTTTATCATGAGATTATCATGGGACAGAACTTATGGCACGACTACGTATATAAATAGAGTTTATTGCTAAACAGTTAAGGAAACCTTTTACAGGACAATCGTAAGATAAATCAAAATAACAAGAACAGAAAACATCTAAAGAGAAAAACAAACAAGAAAAAGAAGCAAAAAACATATTTCACTAGGTGAGTAACATATCGTAAATTATCTAAGCAATTTCTAGCTACTCCCAGAATGCTGTTCAAACTGTCAGCATGTATATCACAATAATTTGATATTGGATTGAAAGTTTCACACATCACATACTTTGAAGTTGAGTCATTAACACGTTCAGTGCGAACAGCGTCAAAAGACGCCCTCCGCTCCTGTGGTGGGAGGCGAACGGCGTCTTTCGACGCTCTCTGCCGGCTTCCAAAAAAAGGAAAAAAGTATTTCAGTTTCTGAGGTGGGTATCCTCATCCCAGTTCGCAGTCAATGTGTTAATTTTCAGATAATGATTGTAGAAGGAAGATAAACCAAAATATGTGTGTAAAAATAAAAAAAAAATTTTACCTTGTTTTATAAAGTATCCTCCCGACAAGTATTTCAGTGCGGACCTGTATTTGATCGTGAGGTCTTGGAGCACCGGCATGCCGTCACCTGATTCACGAGCCCGTTGTACTACATTAACAAAGGCACCAGGGGTTGGTTGCACTCGATTGGGAAACCGATCCGCATAAACATGTGCCATTTTTTATTTCGTTTGAGCCACGCAACAGACACCACTATTCACTGACACTGACTGTATACAAATGAATAAAATAACTGTAAAAACATCGTTCCAAATTCTTTCGCTTTTTTGTTTCCGATGCGAAGAACCGATACGGCGGATTATATCCGTTGTCGCCAAACACGAGCACATAATATTATTATTAAGACAGGGCGGTACTCAAACTTCCAAAGGGCTATAACTTTGTTACTTTAATTTTACCAGAAAAATGGTAAAGGAAAAAAACATTTCTTTTGATCAGATCTACTCACTGTTAAAATAAATGACTCAACTTCGAAGTCACCCTGTATATGGGTGCCTTCAAAAAGAAATTAGTGCGAGACCTGTCGCAATAAAATGTTTTAGCTGTACGAGTTCGAATAGATGGAACATTAAAGTTTATTTGAGCCACAATCTCATTAGCATCAATTTGATTGTGCAGTAGTTTATGCAAGAACATAATTGATGCACAGTTCCTTCTCAGTTCTAAAGACTGCACTTGGAACCTAGACAATAAAAAACTTTAAAAGATAAAAATTTTAGAAACTTTCTCTGAATATACTCAAGAGAATCAATGTAGCAGTTGTAAATTGGGTTCTAAATTAACGATGCATAATCCAATTTAGTAGATAGGGTTTGTATGTTCTGGGACGCCCTTGAGCGCCGACCTTCGGTGCCAACCTTGAAATGTGACCTTTAAGGGTGACCTTGAAACGTGACCTTGAGTTTCCTACTGACCTTGAAGTGTGACCTAGAGTTTTCGAGTGACCTTGAAATATACCCTTGAAGTGTGACCTTGAGTTTCCGAGTGACCTTGAGTGGGTGTGACCTTGTAGGAGTGAACGACCTTGAGATGTAGAAGGGATGACCTTGGAAATATATGCTTAAATTGTAGAACTCACCGAGAGAAGTCAGTTCTGTAGTTGCAAGTGGCGCAAATGGTACGGTACTAGTGGGATGCAGAATATAATATTGCCGAAGAAAAGTAGGTGTTTAGTCTGTCAAACGGAGAAACTGTTGGAGCATGCAAAGGAGTTTCGCTGGATTCGTAGGTGGTGTTCTGGCGAGACATTTTTAGTTTATTGTTAAACGTGTACTCAACACCGTCCCCATAAAATAGGGTGGATCTTCGAAACGGATGACGAAATCATTGGTGTTGGAACCGGGACTCGCCATAGAAGTAATGTCAGTAGGGAATGGATTCCTAATTAAATGGAGTGAGCTGCAAGATGGATATAGAGTGCGATATCCATCTGAACTGATATATGAAAGAAGTGTAATAAGTAATGCATATGTAGAATGGAGCGTGTGTCAAGAAAGTTATGCGAGGGGTGTAGAATGGAGCGAAGACCGTTGTCAGCAATATTACTACATCGGTACCACAATGATGGGATCAATAGTATGTGAGAGGTGTATCATAGGAGCAAGGTATGCCCTATTTAGTATATACGACGGATATGTGAATAAGCTCCACATACATAGTAAGAACTTAGCAAAGTGCTTGTACTGCGAAAGGCGAATAGCATCGAATAGTATACGTAAGTGTGACAACATTCCACTGGGAGGCAAGCATGTGTATTGCAGCCGAAGAAAGAAAATGGGAAAGTTAGGAGGAAAAGGAGATCGAGTGTGAAGGTAAGTGAAGGAAAAAAAATGTGTGGATAAGTTAAGAGAATAATGAGTGTAAGGTTGTAGAAGCAAGACAGATAGCTAAAAAATCGGTCATTTAAGAGAAATTAGAGTGAAAAACGTGAATTGGGTTGGGTGTTATTATCTTAAAGCTAATATACTTTACAGAATCCTTAAAACCTGCAACCTTACAAATAAAATCTTAAAACTAAATCCTTAAAGCTAACTCCTTAAAACTAATACACATTAGGAGCTGATACACCCCGAATCGCTGGATGGATCGTCCAGATCCCACACGAGATTGTCATCCTGAAATGCTTCAGGAATGGCAACCTCAAGAGGAGCAAGGCCGACGTGGAGCTCATCAAGCTCGACCTCAGAATCGCTCTCGGACGAAGATGCCTCCCCCGCGCTCTCCCTGTCATCTTCGTCGGCAGACTCGATGTCGACAACGTCGTCTAACAAAGCATTGCCAACATCGAGTGCAGCACCTCCCGCAATTACGGTAGAGGCTGTGCTGTCGAAGAGGAGTGGACTAGAAAATCCATCTTCATGGAAGATATACAAATCCTTTGGAGCCTGATCATCCATGACGATGACTGGGGAGCGACGGAATGGAAAGACGACTATAGTGAGTATATAAGGATGCTCTCCTCCTCCGTCACAAGGTCGAGAGAATTCGAGGTCATGATGCTATAACGGACAAAGAAAGTATGGGTGGGTAGTAATATTCTTAAGGATGAAAGTCGGGGCCACGAAATTAGCATTGGATAATAAATTTAAAACTTAAACGCGATCAGTAAACTTTAATGAAGTAATAAATCTTGACTGTTAATTCATGCTAGAAATCGTGAAAGTCGAACAAAAGAATCCGTCAAAGTGAGGTAGGAGGGAAAATGCTTGTATATAAGTGCTCATAGTCGTACCTGTCACTGCAGTCCAAACACTTCAGGTTGAAAGCATCAGTCTTTAACATTGTGTTCTTTAAGGATGGGGAGCCCGCATCCAAGCATCCATGTAATGCAACCGCTTTACGCAGCACTGCAGACAAGTGGGAATGTCCTCGATGCCAGCAAAAATTCTCGGCACGAAAAGGTTTACTGCGACATGGTAGAGAGGTCTGCGAGAAGAGTCCACCCGAACAACAACGCGTAGAAGGTAAGGTTACAAACAACTACGCCAAATTAAATATCTTATACTTATGAACTTATTATTACAGCTAGCATCACCCAGACCACCACAGGACTCAAAACCAGACGACTGGATCCTTCAACAGCCAACGTTGCAGTACCGGGACCGAATCGATTGAGTCCAACCACCAGCAACGACTCACAGACGAGTGCGGAAAGCAGAACAATTCGCTGTGATAGTTGCAACTGTGAGGTACCGAGGAATGCACATGCAGCACATCTGAAAAGCATCAAACGTAAGGCACATCTATGGACACCTTTACACAATAATGTGTCAGTATGTCGAAGTGCATTTCAGGGTAGAATAGTCAGTTATCAAATAACCGCTAGTATAGACACTTTGAACGTTACTGAATATATGAATAATCTCGAACATGACTCCATAAACGTGATTGAAAATGAATTGCATAAGCAAACAACGCTCAAAATAAATATGGAACTTTTTGGTTTATATATCTTACCAGCTAAAAGCCGACGAGAGGTCAAGTCCCACAATACAAACAATGTAACCATAACACAATCATCAAATTTAAAAGCAATCTATCATGATTTGGGCAGTAAAATAGATCAGAAATCTAAAGATTTTTCAGAAAAAGAC